>JALLAR010001015.1:0-11385 GCA_036939335.1 Conticribra guillardii
AAAGCCACAGGCGCCCCGAGGTAGGTAGGTGAGGTTCGGAGGCCCCTCGTGGTATAACCCTCAACAGTTGCCCCATGGCATGCCACACAAATCTGCTCATTTTTATTTGTCCACCTGATTTACAGATAAAGTGCAACAATAGGATATTGTACTATTTGTCTAGTAGTATAACGTATAACATCTGAAAAGCTTTTAATGATGATATCAGCTGTCTTTTTTCTCCAGAGAAGTAGTATTTCGCCCAATTGGAATATTTTACTTGTCTTTTTGAATGTTCAGAATGACATCAACATGTTCCCAGTGTATTAATTTGTACTACCAATTTATTAAACAAATTAACAACGCTATCAGGCTGTGATTTTGCAAGTGAAAATCCTAACTGAAGAAGTTCAAAGTTGTTCAGTGGCCAGACTAGTCTCGCAAAGTGCCGTCAAACTGTGGATGCTGTTTAAGAGTTTGACAGTCAAGTTGATGTTCTTGTAAGTCAAACAGGGCTATTTTGAACTCCTCCCGCAGTTTGCTCTATGTCTTTGGTCGTCCAAAAATGCTCAACTGAACGGATACCTTTGATTTTTTTTGGGCCAAACTGAACTGGTGCCAAAGGTATCTGACAGTAGTCGAGTTGACCATTTTTTTCTTTTTGAATGGCTGAGGGCATGGCGCAAGGTATGTTCGACAGATGGACGGAAATGAAATTTGAAGTGAACACACAGACACTATCTTTTGTTGAAAACAAAACACCAAATATTAATAATAATACTATTAATATATTTTTTCATCAGGTTGATCATTGATCCGTGTTTTTTGACGTAAATCATAGTGTCTGTCCATAGTCTTTTTATGCCAAACCAATGGAACCACTATGTTATCAGACCCAAAGCATCTACTCTAGTACTAGTATGAGATGTAGAATGTAGATATGTAGTACCTGTAACCTAGTACTCACTTCTAGATCTATCCCTATGTTAACCTTACCTTAGCATAGTTACACATAGATCTCTCAGGTTATGTCGCCCTGACAATGGTATCTTTGATCCGTTGAGAACACAACCAAGTTATCCACCCACAACCCACAAGGCGGAGGGGAGGCGGCACCGACATTGCCGCCGTTTCTTCCGTTCACCAGCATCAACCTCTCAGCTAGTACTATAACAAGTTTTGTGAACAAAAGTAAATATGTCATGACATCATTAATTCACTTAGAAACCAATATTTTCAACTGAACAACAATTACCATTTACCATTGTCGTGGTGACATTATAGTCACAGATCAAAGCAATAGCAACACATGTCTCAGTCTCAGACAGGTTCTTCTGTCTTGTATGCCAAACCAAATGGAACCACCATATTTCCAGGCCTGAAATATATACTCTAATACAAAAAAATGTATGAACAAAAGTAAACATATTACCATTCCATCATTAATTCATCCAGATCCAGAAACCAAAATTTCCAACTAAAAACTTACCACAATGATGGCATCACGACGGTAGCATAAAAATCTCACACAGGGTTATCTGTCCTCTAAGCCAAACCAAATAAGACCATCATATTACAAGGCCCAAACATATACATATACTCTAATACTAATACTATAAAAAGGAGCAAGAGCAAAAAGAAACATGCCATTCCATTATTAACAGGATTACGGACATGAGCATCTATACGTGCGAAATACACTTTTCGAAGTACCATACCTAGCAATCTGCTAGGAGTTATGATATATACGGCAATGATTTCCAAAGCTTGCGACAAACGCTCGAGAGTCAGATGTAATGCTTTGTCTGTCAAAGAAAAGGTCAGTATGATTTTTAGCATTAAAATTAGTACTGCTCTGTTAGTAATTGAACCATTTTTTAAGCTAGCAATTTTGTTAGCGTTCGGCGACGCGCGCTGTCATAAAAAATTACCTATCTACTTACACATGGGGTTATACATCTCGTATGTACAAATACCAAAATGCAATAACTATGCATGGCTATATGAGTGTGTATGTACGATAATTATTTTCATCAGGACATACATGTGCACTACTTAACCGTAACCCTGATAATTCACATAAATCATAAGTTTCAACTGTGAAGACACCAGCATATTATTATCAATAACAATAATCATTAATAACAATAACAACATTAATAATAATAATGTACTAGTACTAACAAGAATAATACTAATAACAATAATAACATCTGCCGGTTAACAACAACACCGTCTTGTCCTCTGCTGTTCCACGTGTGGCTGCTTCTTCTCCTGTTGATGGTGTAGTTGTTGGTGCTGCAACCACAAACCCGGCATTTCTCCGCCAACCCAGAGCCAGTGTTTACAATATGTTTGTGGATTGTTGCATCCCCCCCATCCATTTCACATCTAAAGTAGAGGCCGATCAGCCAATCAATGCTACTGACACTGCTGGCCCTTGCCATGCCAAAGAGCGATTGCATCATTTCTCATGGTGGATATGGCAGCAACCGCCATCTTCACTAGAAATGAAACAGGATTTTGTTGCTGATGCTGATGATATTTATATTGCTACTGCATACTGCCTGCTAGTATTGCTACTCTTCTTGCCTTGCTGTTGCATGCTTCTATTGCTATTCTTACTGTTGCTACCATTGTTAGCATTGATGCCATTGTTGCCAAAAAGTATTATTGCCATTGTTGCTATTGTGATACTATTGTTCTTGCTGTTGATGTTCTTACTGTTGCTGTCATTGGTAGTATTGCCGGTGTTGTCATGGTTGGCATTGTTGCCACAAGAAAATTCCAATGAAATATTATTTGACAATTGACAAGGATACAATAACCATTTAAAACACACCAACGATTGGCTTAGACCATGGTGAAGTAATGGCAAACTTTAATTTGGGTGGTTTCTATTGAAACTGGCATTGCACTTAAATATCTTACTTGATATGCACCATCCACACAAAAATCATGTACCCAAAACATGAAAATCTCAACAATATACCATGTGCTGAGTTTGCAGTACCCATTTAAAACAGACCAAACATTGGCTTAGACCATGGTGTAAAAATGTCAAACTTCATTTTGGGTGGTTCCTATTGAAATTGACATTTCGCAATCATTCTTTCTTCGCGACAGGGAAGTTTCTGAATCAATAGTGTGAAACCACTAAAGAGGTGCATGTCAAACACCCTGACCTCCAATATGATCAATTTTCAATGGACGCACATGATATAAAGTGTTATGAGGCTATAGTATACCATTAGGACATGGTGTTATGACCTCCCAGGGTATTGGTACTCTTATTTCTGTTTCCATCTGTGCAGCTAGAGGTCTGTAAGTATGGAAATTGGTGCAGCAACATCAATTCTCAATGAATTCACATGAAATTAAAAAATGTTATGAGGCTACAGTATTGTGAGGCTGCAATACATCATTGGGATGACATTAACCACAAAACCTCCTAGAGCATTGACACTTTCCAATTTTCCTCACCACACATAATTTTAACTGAACATGGTCCATTTTCACACCCTTCTCAGGTAGTCTCCACAATTGAAAAAAGGTACGGCAATGTCAATTCTTAATGGATTCACATGATTTAAATTGTTGTGAGGCTTCCCTAAAGGTATGTACATGTATGGTAGCATTTGAACAATGTAAGTCCATCCACAATTGAAGCAGCCTCACCATTTTTTACTCTTGTAGCCTCCTAGCTGAAAGTATGGCAAATCAATGCTTCAGTTGGTTTTTCTTTGTTGTATCCTAAACCAAGTCTTTTCACTGTGTAGCAAGGCTCAAAATATCTTCCCTAAAGGTGAAGGCATGTTTGGTATCATCTTGGACAATGTTATTCCATCCATAATTGAAGTAGCCACACCATTTTTTACTATTGGAGACTCTTAGCTGAAAGTATATTTTACAACACACATACATAAGCACGCAGGACTCTCTTGTGGTCACAGGTAAAAGGCATGCAGAAACTACAAGAAATAATGTTGCAAAAGTATTGTGCCGTCAAAGGGCAGCAAGAGCAGAGAAGGTCAAAGTACCAAGGGATAAGAAGTTCAAGAGTGCCCAGCTTGATTTGATTGAAGCAATGTGCCTTTTTGAACAATATCACTCCCCAGCATGTTGGAACACCATAGCAGATGCCTTTCGAGAGTATGGAAAACTTGCAACGAAGGCAGATCGCCTGAAGAAAGTGAAAGAGCAAATCTTGATGAGATATCTAGGTCTTGGATGGGATGATGCTTACCATCCTTGGTCAAAGAATAAGCGGCAATTCACTCCTGGAGAGCTCCTTGAACATCTGACAATGATTGTCATCCCATTGAAATACAAGTTGATAGTACCGGAGAAAGCACCCATTGATATGCCAACTCATCAAATGATGGTGACACTTGGAATGAAGGCCAATGATGTGATAGATGTAGATAAGAATAATGACAGTGCTGAAACAATAATGAGATTGGATGCAATTAAAGAGTGGGAACAATTGGAAGATAATGGGTATGATGATCGTCTACAAGATTATCGAGGCAGTATGCCAATATTCGACAATGATAAGCTCAAAGCAGAACCATTTCGTATTGAGATTCTATTTGATTATAAGGACAATGATGAAGGTGGATCAACATTAGTTTGGGCTCAAGGGAATGTCATTGAGCTGGTCAAAGAAAAATCAAAAAACATTTGGATTGTAAAAGTTAAGTGGGATGATAATTGTGTGAATCCAGGTGAACAGTCAATAACAAATGAAGAATTGAGGAGAAAGAATTGGAACCCTGACATCCAAGTGGAAGGGGTATGGAGGGAAGACTTGAGACATCTCATTGGAAACCTACATCAACAGGAAATAAGACCACAGCATAATGAAAGTGAAAGTAATAATAGTATTGGAAGTGAGAGTGAAGAAAGTAGTGATGGCAAACAAAGCAGCAGTAGCGAACAAAGAAGTGACAGTGATAGTGATCTTTAAATATTTGAATTGATCATAACCTACTCTAAAGAGATTAATGTATAACTGAAATAATGAATACTGAACATATAAAGAACCAAGTGTGATGATTGAGGTTAATTCATACTCATACAGCCAACAAATAACTTTTCACTAACAAAATTCACTAGATAAACAAAAAAATGTACTTTGACATGCAAAAAATCAAGATTGTGAGTGTTTTTTTTAATATTTTTTTCACACCATAAAGTTAAGAGCAAGATAAAACTATTCAGTGAAAAAAAATTATTTTGTGGAATTTTATTTTTTGAGATTTTTCCGGTTCCCCCCCCCTAATAACATACTATCCACTTACTGTTACATAAAGGTAACTCGAGAAATAAGGATAAATGGAGAAGTACGTAGGAATGTATTAGGCATTCACGTCACTTTGTAAGCTGAGTTCTTCAACCAAATGGCCATTGTACATATACATAACCAAAGACACCTAATAGTACTTAGTTTGGCACATTCGTATGTTATATCTCTAGAATGTACTCTTGAATATTGAATAACATAGACGAATTTGCTGGGTACCGGAACCACATGTATTAGGAACAATAATAACACATTCATTAGGGTATGATGTTCGTGATTATTTATTGTTCGATCGCTCAGGACAATCAGGTACAATCTGAAGAGATCCGGAATATGACAATTCCCTCTTATTTATTCCATTTACAGTGATAATAAATACTATCACGTGGTCCTACGCTCTGCAAATCTTGTTGTTTGGATATCATTTTTTTGGATTATCAGCTATTGACAACAAGATAAAGAACCTTCGACACCATGGTTTTCACTAATGCGAAAACTACTGCCTTCTTTGAGGATGCCGATCAGATCAGTCTCTCAAACAGAACACGAGTCAAAATGCAGAACAAAGGAGTCCTCACTGTTGATGACTTGGATGATTTCGAGGATTGGGATTGGGACAAGATTATGGAAAATCTTCGTCGCCCTCCCTGCCTCCCTGATCCAGCGCAGAATCCATTTGTCATGGGGGGAGCACAATCGACCAAACGCTTGAAGATTGCGGCAGCCGCTGTAAGATTCTACAAGGCAACTGATCATGCCATTGAGCATGGAATGATGAAGTGGAGCACACTTACGAATTTTGAAATTCAAAACAAGGCCCTCAGCGCAAAGAAGCAGCAAGCTAGTCCTGAGGTACCGAAGCTAGGGAACAACACCATTGTTCATAAATGGGCGGATTCTTTTCTCATTGTCGTGGGCAAGATTGTTGGCCAAAGAAACACCCCACTCTCCTACGTCCTAAGAGAATCTGATGTAGTCCCAGCTGCTGTGCCAGCCCTTGCACTCAATCAACCCCACTCCATTGAGCATGGATCTGTGGAGCAAGAAATGATTGAGCGAATGAGCCACAATCATGCACTCTTCCATGATGATAATGCGTCTGTGTATGAATTTATTGAGGTTGCAACAAGAGGAACGAAGTATCAAGCTTCGATCATTCCATTTTGCCGCACCAAGAATGGTAGGGGAGCATACAAAGCATTGCTCGCCCAACATGCTGGCCCCAGCGTTTGGGACAAGCTCATCAAAGAAGAAGAAAGCTTTATGAAGAATCATAAATGGACTGGCGGCACCAACGTCACTCTTGAGAAGCATCGCTCCACCTTCATCAACCTTTCTCAGGCGGCGGATCATATTTTATATCAGCTGCCCAACTACTGTACTAGAGTTACATATCTGATTGATTCAATTGGTTGCAAGGATGCGGAAATCCAAGCTGCGCCGGCCCAAATCCGGATTGATGATCCAGGAATGCGTGACACTTTTGAAACTGCAGCGGCATCCTTATTGCCGGCAGATCCAGTTGCTAAGAGAACAAAGGAGGCCAAGCAAACTATTGTTGATATCTCAGCAGCAACTCGTGGCACAACTCCATTGAAGAGTGGAACTGGCAAATCAGGCATTGAATTCCGTTCTTATAAGCAAGGAGAGCTTTCTAAATTAAACGAGGGACAATGCGAAGAACTTTTCCAGTGGAGAAATTCTACTAAAGGGAAGGAAGCCATCAAAGCTAGTAGAGCAAAAGGTGGCAGTGGAAGTGGCAAGAAGACAGCCAACAAGAAACCATTCAAGGGTCAAGCCCAGACGACGCGGAATCCAAACGTGATAAGGCGGCAAAAGATGAAACAGAACAAGCAGAGGCACTCCGATCAGTCATCGCAAGCATCATGACTGAGCCTGCTAAATCAGTATCCTTTCCTAAACTTGCAAAAAGTGCCTCCTCGAGTGGTGATCCTGCAATGTTGGCGGCTATAAAGCTCCAACAGATCATCAAGGGTGGAAAACAATGAGATGAGGGGAAGGAACCCCACTGGTCTTGTTTGTCTACCAGTGGGGAGTGCCGTGGGCCCAACAGATACATTTTGGAAAAGGTTTCTGTTGGTGCAGCCACATTGGGAAATGACGCCACGTTAATTTGCTCCACCACAGAATTAGATTCCCATGCTAACATGGCTGTGTTGGGCAAGCAAATTACTATCATCCAAGACTCCGGACTCTGTGCAGAAGTTAATGCATTTTCAGATGAAATATATAAAATGAGCCAGGTTCCAATAGTGGATGGATGCATGGCCTATGATTGTCCTGCTACCGGCAAGACCTTCATCTTAGTGGACAGAAATGGATTGTATATTCCGACGATGGAACACAATCTCATCCCGCCTTTCATAATGCAAGAGGCTGGATTGGTGGTAGATGAGACACCGAAAATATATAGTCAAGAACCGTCGGTGGAAGCGCATTCCATCTTTGATGATAGAAGTGGCTTGCGCATACCATTAGTCTTGAATGGCATATTCTCATGCTTTGCGACGCGCTTGCTGACAGACCATGAGAAAGAGAACTATGACGACTATGAGTCTGTCTTCCTCTCCCCAAATTTGGCTCGTTGGAACCCATATTGCCCATCTTATGCAGAGAATGAAAGTCAATTTCTTGATGACCACAATGAGATGGTTTATCCACTTCCGAAGGCAAACGTCCAATTAATTGATGAGATGGACATTAGTGCATTGAAGATGACACCAATATCAATTGATGACTTTGAAAACACTATTGATGCAGTAACTGCATCATCTTACCTTGCTCAGGAGTCGCTCTGCAATCCTCAAGATGGGGATGAAGATGAAATCAGATTCGATGGCGATCTAATCAGAGCACATGTTGCTGATATCAGTGGATCTTTGGATCCAGATCTTTTTGAGCAAGCTGTAAATGAACAACTAAAGCAATCAAATTTTTCTATGGCGGCAGGAAGTAGCACGTATGATGACAACTCTTGTGAACTATTTCAAGCTTTTGTCAGTGCCACTGCTGGGATGCCAAGAGGAGTTACTGCTGAGCTCTCTCCAACATTTGGCGCATTGATAACAAAACTGCTTTGCGGACTTTGGAAGTCACATCCCAACTAAATAAGCAGGATGCCGATTCAACATTATCGCGCAATTTTGGAACAAACGATCGCATGCTTTGGTATAGGCATATCAATTCGTTGTTCTATACTGATACTTTCTTTGTAACAAAGAAGGCCACCAGCAAACGAGGGTATACATGCATGCAACTATTTGTCTCTGACAAGAGTTTCATGTATCTAGTCCCAATGGAGTCACCGAAAGATTTTCCTTAAGCACTACGTATGTTTGCTAAAGAAATTGGTGTCCCACCAGCTTTAATCCTTGATCCACACCCAGCGCAAAAGTCAAAGGAAGTGAAACAATTCTGTAACAAGATTGGGACCACTCTTCGTGTACTTGAAGAATCAACGCAATGGGCTAACAGAGTAGAGCTCTACATTGGAATACTGAAGGAATCGGTGCGGAAAGACATGCAAGCGGCACACTCTCCCTTAATCCTGTGGGATTATTGCGCAGAAAGGCGAGCTCACATCTACAACCTTACAGCCAAGAATCTATTTCAGCTGCAGGGTGACAATCCTCATACAGCAACCTTTGGTGAAATTGGTGATATCTTGAATATATGCCAATTCGGTTGGTATGAGTGGGTCTACTTTCGAGATGGTAGCAAGGCATTCCCATACCCCATGGAAGCCTTAGGCCGCTGCCTAGGACCCTCAAAGAACGACGGCAATGAGATGGCACAACTGGTCCTACAACAAAATGGCACCATTGTCCCACGTCGTACATGTCGCCGCCTAACCATAGATGAGATCTCAGTCGTCAACGAAGTTGAAGGACGAAAGCGCAGAGATTTTGATGCAACCATAACAGCAAAGCTTGGCAACTCTTTCTCTCTTCCCGCTCTTGATGATATGACAGAGAACCCTCAAGACCCTGACACCAACTTCATGCAGCACAGTAATGAGGATGAGACACCCCTCTCATTCCCTGAGGCTGATGCAGTTGATGCAGTTGGTAAACCAGTAATGCAGCAGTCAGTCACTGACATACTGATCAATGCTGAAGTGCTTCTTCCCCAAGGGGAGGTACAACAGCTGGTAAAAGTTGTCCGCCGCTCAGTTGGAGAGGATGGACGCATTGTTGGAACATTCAACGACAACCCTGGCATAGAGCTACCAACCTCAATTGAGCATGCCAAGAGGATAGACCTCAAGAATGGCAACACCTATTGGCAAGATGCCCTTAAGAAAGAGATGTACAATGTCTCAATTGCTTTTGAAATCCTTGAACCTGGACAGTTGCCTCCCCCAGGTTGGACTAAATCAAGTGGCCACATTGTGTTTGATGTCAAGATGGACTTTGAACGCAAGGATCGGTTGGTGAAGGATGGTCACAGGACACCTGATCCCAAAACCTCAAGTTATGCTGGTGTTGTATCAAGGGAAAGTATCCGCATCGCTCTAACATATGCTGCATTGAATGACATCAATGTATTAGCTGCTGACATTAGAAATGCGTACCTTCAAGCACCAACATCTGAAACTCACTTTATCGTCTGCGGAGTCGAATTTGGACTTGAACACTATGGTAAAAAGGCCCTGATCCGACGAGCTCTCTATGGAGAGAAGTTGGCAGGACGTGATTTTTGGCACCATCTGCGCAAATGCATGGAACACCTGGGCTTCCAGTCTTGCAAGGCTGATCCAGATGTATGGATGCATGCTACTGTTCGTCAGAATGGCGAGGAATATTGGGAATATGTCCTCCTGTATGTTGATGACTGCCTAGTCATAAGTGAACATGCAGAATCAATCCTGCGAAAAGAAATTGGATACTACTTCGAACTGAAGGAGGAGTCCATTGGACCTCCCAAAAAGTACCTTGGTGGTAAAATGCGCAATGTGGATCTTGAAAATGGCGCAAAGGCATGGGCATTTGGATCATCCCAATATGTTCAAGCTGCGGTTTTGAACGTGGAAGAGTCCCTTCGGAAAAGAAACTTAGGGGAGACACTGTCTGCAAAGACAAAATCTCATATCAACTGGATACAGACCTGAAATCGACATCTCTGACGAGTTAGACTCTGAAGATGCCTCATAGTATCATTCCCTTATTGGCATCCTATGCTGGATAGTGGAACTGGGTAGAATTGATATCTGCGTTGAAGTGTCAATGATGTCATCCCATTTGGCTCTACCAAGAATGGAACACTTGCTTCAGGTTTACAACATCTTTGGATATTTAAAAGGGCATCACGACGCCGAGATGGTGTTTGACCCAACTATCCCTGACATTGAAATGTCCCAATTCCCAGAGGAAGATTGGACCCACTCAGTTTATGGTGAAGGTGGATTGACAGAGGTTCTGCCTCCAAATGCACCAAAAGCCCAAGGGAGAGGATTTGTTATGCGTGCTTTTGTTGACAGCGATCATGCTGGAGATGAAGTAACAAGAAGATCTAAAACTGGCTTTCTAGTGTTCTTAAACTTGGCTCTGATACTGGATGTCGAAGAAACAAACATCTTGTGAGACAAGTACGTTTGGAAGTGAGTTTGTGGCAATGAAGTAGTGCACCGAATATATTCGTGGCCTTCGCTACAAACTACGTATGATGGGGATTCCGTGTAATGAACCAGCATATGTCTATGGTGACAACCAATCAGTTCTCTGCAATACAACAACGCCCTCCTCAACTCTCCTGAAGAAAAAGTTGAATGCCGTGGCATACCACTTTGTCCAAGAGGGATGTGCACGGAATGAATGGAGAACCACATACATCAACACTCATTGGAACGTAGCTGATATCCTCACCAAACCTCTCCCTTCAGGGGAGAAACGGTGGAGGTTCATACGGATGGTTTTGCATCATGTCGTTAGATAGACACAGTGTTGGATGTATGGTAGTGACCTTGTTGGAAGTCACAAGGTCAGAAGTGGATTATGGTCTAGGACCAGAACCAATTGGAAAGTGTTTTTTTGGAAGTGGATTAGGGTCTGGGACCTGAACCACTTGGAGATTCTTTTTTT
>JALLAR010001016.1:0-28422 GCA_036939335.1 Conticribra guillardii
AGTATGGCCAGAACATCCCCACCATGGGGTTTTGTTTGTTGTATTCTTTCCCATGACCTACCATTGTTTTGGAAGGCCTCAAACATCATCCCTAAACATATATGATTGAGTGGGAATAAGTTTTATTGGGTGTTTCAATGATGAACTTATGTTGCCACATGATTTTTCACTGACACTGCCTGATTCTGGTATGTCTAGAACTCAGTATTATCAGGCATCCATGTACTAATTCTGTTTATTGTTTCCCAAGGCTACCATTGTTTTTGAAGGACTCAAACAACATCCCTAAACTTTTATGTTTGTGTGAGAATAAGTTTTATTGGGTGGTTCAATGATTAACTCATAACACCACATGCTTTTTCACTGCCTGACATCTGACATGTATAAAAAGTATTCAATATGGCCATAACATCCCCACCATGTTTTTTTTGTTGTTGTATTCTTTCAAAAGACCTACCATTGTTTTGGAAGGACTCAAACACCATTCCTAAACAGCTACTTTTCTTTAAGAGTATGTTTTATTGGGTGGTTCAATGATTCACTCCTGTAGTCACATGCATTTTCACTGCCTAACACATCTAAGAAGCAGAATTCAGTATGACCGTAACATCCCCACCATGGGTTTTTGGTTGTTGCATTCTTTCCCATGACCTACCATTGTTTTGAAAAGGACTAAAACATCGTCCCTCACAAGCTCCAGCTAATTTTCTGTAAGAACAAGTTTTATTGGGTTGTTCAATGATTAACTCATGTTGCCACATGACTTTTCACTGCCTGACATGTCTAGAAATCACTGTGGCCAGAACATCCTAACAATCCATTTTTGGTTGTTGCACTCTCTCCCAGGGCATGACCTTGTTTTGGAAGGCCTCAAACATCATCCCTTAACATATAAGTTTGTGTGAGAATAAGTTTCATTGGGTGGTTCAATGATGAACTCATGTTGCCACATGATTTTCACTGACACTGCCTGACAAGACTAGAAAGCAGTATGGCCAGAACATCCCCATAATGGATTTTTGGTTATTGTATTTTTTCCCAAGACCTACCATTGTTTTGGAAGGCCTCAAACATCATCCCTAAACAGCTAATTTTCTGTAAGTATTTCACTTTCTGACCCAGGCATCCCCAGCATATGCTTTTGGTTGTTGTATTCTTTCACAAGGCCTACCATTGTTTTGGAAGGCCTCACACATCATCCCTAACCATAATGGAGTAAGTTGTATTGGTTGGTGCAATGATTAACTCATAATGCCACATGATTTTCACTGCCACTGCATGATACCAATCAGTCCAGAAAGCAGTCTTGCCAGGCATCCATACAATTGGTTTGGGGTTGTTACACTCTTTCCCAAAGCCTACCATTACCATTGTTTTTGAAGGCCTCAATCATATTCCCTAACCATATGTTTGTGTAAGAATAAGTTTTATTGTGTGGTTCAATTATTGATACATACAAATAACGCCGTATGACCACATCCTGATGGTACTGATCAGTCTAGAAAGCAGTATTACCAGGAAACCCCACCATAGGTTTTGGGTTGTTGTACTCTTTCCCCAAGGCCTACCACTACCATTGTTTTGGAAGATCTCAAAAATCATCCCTAGACGTATATGTCTATGTGAGAATGAGATAATAAGTTTTATTGGGTGGTTCAATTATGCATTCATAACGTCACATGATTTTTCACTGCCTGATAAGACTAAAAAGCTGTATTCAGTATGGCCAGAACATCCCCACCATGGGTTTTGGTTGTTGCATTCTTTCTCAAGGCCTGCCAATGTTATGGAAGGCTTCAAACATCATCCCTAAACATCTAATTTTCTGTTAGAATAGGTTTTATTTGGTGGTTCAATGATTCACTCATGTTGCCACAATGATATTTCACTTTCTGACATGTCCAGAAAACAGTATGGCCAGAACATCCCCACTATGGGAGTTTGGTTGTTGTATTCTTTCACAAGGCCCACCATTGTTTTGGAAGGCCTCAAACATCATCCCTAACCATAACCATATATGTTTGTGTGGGAGTAAGTTGTATTGGTTGCTTCAATAATTAACTCATGTTGCAACATGATTTTCATTGCCACTGCATGATACTGATCAGTCCAGAAAGCAGTATTACAAGACATCCATGCAATTGGTTTTGGGTTGTT
Organism: Conticribra guillardii; assembly: GCA_036939335.1. NCBI lineage: Eukaryota > Bacillariophyta > Thalassiosirophyceae > Thalassiosirales > Thalassiosiraceae > Conticribra > Conticribra guillardii. The sequence goes on from JALLAR010001016.1 coordinate 2,158, forward strand.
GCACTCTTTCCAAAAGCCTACCATTACCATTGTTTTTGAAGGCCTCAAACATCATACCTAAACATATAAGTTTGTGTGGGAATAAGTTTTATTGGGTGGTTCAGTGATCAACTCATGTTATAACATGACTTTTCAGTGCCTTATGCCTAATGCCTAACACATCTATCGTTCATGCTGGGCAACACGTTTTTCTAATGGCCCGACCTACATTTTTAATATAAATGCATATACAGCTATTGTACTATCAAGAGTTGTACCCCCACATATGAACCAATAGAAAGTTTGTCTCTTTTTGTCCAATCCTGTATTTTCCCAGCCCCTCTTAACTCCATTTTTTGGCCAAGTTCTGAACATTTGAATATTGACCACACATGGCCCCCGCTCTGTTGGAAACCTTCCTCTTGTCCCCACCCTCAAAAACAATACAAATCCTTTCTTCACTCATCGAAGAAGGGATTTGTACTATTTCAGTCACATCTGCCATGTCTCTAGGCAATGCAGTTTGACACAAAAAAGCCATCGCGGGCGGGGTGACGGCAACAAAAAAATCTGAGGGTTGTCACACTACAAAAACAACCTCACTGTTGCCCAATGAGCCTCCCTTGGATGCTAACAACCTCCCTTCAATTGTCAATGGTGACACTTAAGCATCTGTGGGGCAGATGGAATTGGCAATGGAGGCATTGTTGCAAGAAGGAAGGGTCGGCTGAAAGCCTTCTTTGCCCGAGCGGTGGCAGGTGTCCACCACAGCCACACATCACTTAAAAAGCCAAGCAGCAGTATGGCCAGAACATCCGCATCATGGGTTTTTTAGTTATTGTATTCTTTCCCAAGGCCCAGTACCATTATTTTGGAAGGCCTCAAACATCATCCCTATCTATATAAGTTTGTTTGGGAATTAGTTTTATTGGGTGGTTCAATGATTCACTTATGTAGCCACATGATTTTTCACTGCCACCGCCTGACACTGGTGAATAACCCTCTCCTACTTCACCACAAATTCCATGGTTAGGAGGGACTCCACCCCAAAAAGATTACACTTTACTATCGCAAAGGAAAACATAGACTCACCAGCATTGTCAACCACAGAATCATCAGATGCCGCAATGGCACTGTTGAGAGTGGGAACACTATCTGATTCATTGATGATACCCGTGGTGGCAACGACAGCTGCAATCATGAAGTAGAAAGATAGTTTCATCTTGAGGATGTATAGGATTTGTGAAAACAGAGATCAGGGATCAGGGGATGGGGTGCATGAGGCATGGGGTAGTGATGGATAGAAAAGGGAGGAGATAATATTAATTTTTTGGATGTTGTTATTATTCATTATTCTTACTGATAGTTTTGGATCAACTTCAAAATTATGAGACACAATTTTGCCGAGATTGCTGTGATGAAAAAAATGCACGTGAATGCAGTGACTAGATTACAATTGCCTTTTGACTCAGGAATTCTTCATGAAATGGGCTGAGATCATCGCCCATTCTACTGTGATACTACCATATCATTCTGGTCATTGCAAAGAACAAAGGGTTCACCTTCCTAAGAGCTTATGGAGGGCTATCATTTTGCACAAGATCTTTAAAAGACATTACGCAGGAATTAGAATGACTATTATGCTGTAGGCACAATACAACTCGGGAGTGGTACAAATACTATTATTTCTTCATCATTCATTTTGATCACAAGCATGAAAAAATAATCTTTAACAATCTACTCCATCATACACAATGTGCTGCCACAAAATCAAGACAGATGTCAAGAAATTGATGCTGGCAACCACCAACAAAACATGGAATGCCAATGCCACTCAAACAACGGTTGGTGCTGAATCACAACAGGCAAAGCCACAAAAGGAACTGGAAGATGTGGCTGATAATTTGAAGACTCTTGAAAATTGTTGTGATGTGATTGATGTAGATTTAGAGAATGATGGGTCTCTGTTGGACCAAATAAAGCAGCAGCAAGAGGCAAAGAGCAAAACTGTGGTGGCCGGGGATGTTGATGGTTGTTCTGCCGGTAGAAATACAGCTATCAAAGTGGATGCAGAGATGGTCATTCTACCTCATAAATGCACAATAGACTATTCTACAGATAGACTTGATAAGTACCAAATGTACTTTAACAATGGCACAATGGTCACAATTTTGACATCTTTTGAAACTCTAGCTGCAGTAGAAATAACATTATAATTTACTTTCATGAATGCTATTATACTAAACTGCTTCTAGACAGAATCACATGGTTGTTTGGTAGCTTTAGATTAGAAATCCATGGCCAAATAGCAGGTGGATTGTCACACGCACATGAAATGACATCCTAAACCTAAATGTCTTACCATGAAACTGAGTTTACCTTTACAAAGACAAAGGGATGGCACAAGGAGGATTGAAAAATAGGACAGATTTATGATTTTCTAGCCCATCCAAATTTAATAGTAGTAGTGAGTATGTTATCATGTCATGTTGTTGAAAAGGGCATTCTTGGCCTCAATTACTACTTGTACTTGGACCTGTGACTACTATGTTAGTTCTCTACACCATACAGCTCTAATTTGGTTCCAGAAATTCCAAATTGTTCCAATTTCCAATTTGAATAGAGATAGAGGAGGTATTTATTTAACTTGTACAAAATATTTCAATCACCAATTAAAATATTTTAATCACTAATACATTTGGAAGAAAAAATAGGAACAATTTGGAACTTCTGGAACCAAATTGAAACCCAAATACTATGTATAATCCCAAATGCCTACCAAGATTATGACCATCCTTAGTCTAGGTCCATGTCATGATACTAATATTAATAGGGTGAGCACATCACTTTTGACTGGTACTATTGTTATACACTAGACCATGCTAGATATACTATTGCCGTTGTCATTGGTTCAGCCACCATGACCCATGCCAAGGAACATGGAGGATTTCCTTCCTGCACTCTTCAGTACTAACAAATACCATGTTCTGCTTTTAAGAATAATAGGTACTGGAATTTGTTTGTCTGCTGCTATTTCATTGTGGCTTGCACTTATTTTCTTGTGACACCGGTGTACCGGTTATCATGTCATTGTCTCATTGTCATCCTCAGCAACCAGGAACCAACACCCCAACAATCATTCTGCTATCTTTGCTGCTATCATATCAGGGTTCTTTATCAGCATGAACTTGACCTCTATGGACTTGAATATTGACTGTGGTGTTGATACAGTTAATAAACCCAGCATATTTAGTCTTATTCTTGTACCATATCAAATCAATCCCTACTAGAGTATGTCTAAAATCAACATGCCCAAAGTATTTTTGAGTTGGAGTTGAGCTATGATGTTGCAGGCTAGAAGTATGAGGTTGGTTTGGGTGATCTAGTGTCTGGTGATTTGGTGACTAGAGGTAGAGGGTTATTGCCACATCTTTATCCTGTACAGAGTAAGAGATTAGAAAAAATATGTTGAATTAGTGAATGCTATATTGTGTGCTTGTAGGATATTGGTATTGTTGGCAATAAAGATAGTTAGCCAGAAGTCAGAAAGTTGTGTGTTTTGGCTGTTGACACAATGCTTTGTGCCTACAGGCAAATTTACGCTCCACGCTGAACGCTGAAGTCACCCCACTTGTATCCTTTGGGGAATCCTGGTGACACGACAGCCAGACTTCCTGCTATTCAACTCAACTCAACTTGGATTCAGGATAGGTATCACTCTTATAGGAAATCCAGATTCTAGCAGGAATATTGTGACAATGGGTAGAATAGAGGTCAATATTGTCCTCCAAGTAATGATGCAAGTTTTCTTTTATCTGGACAACTAAAAAGCTAAAAAAATTTATGAACACTATCATAGGCAATCATAATTATCAGCTCAGTGTCATTTTTCTGAGCACAAGTATAGTCAATGCAAGGGTTGGCAAAGATTTTTTCACCTAAAGAATACTTGGCCCACATATAATGTGTCATTGGCAGGACCAAGGAAAATGCAAATGATGATAGATGATATGCCCCTCTCATGGTGTTACTCTTGATACATCATTCCAATGTTGCATCATGACCCAATGCATTGTGTCTAGTGTGAGCATGAACGGTAGATATACATTTATTACCTTTCTGATGTTCGCATCAACTCAGTTGTAGTAAGAATGATAATATTTGTGAAGGTTGAGTTGAAGCAAGACCTAGATAACGAAGCATGAATTTTCATGTTTCATTCTATGAAAGTTTGCCCAATTCGATCAAAGTCATCGCACAAGTAATAACATTATTTTTCCATTCTAGACTATTTCGTAAAGCTTCAAAATTACGCTTTTTTGCCTATCAACAAACATAATTTTGCACTTCCCACTTTCCCCCCAAAAGATTATCGTACAAGGCAATGGGATGGGTTAGATGTGGACCAACCTGATGCAACAAAGTTATTTTCATCACCTCATCTCATTGGCGCAAAAGAACATTTTCTAATCTCATCATTTTGCGCAGGACTCATAGTAAACATATACATTGCCACAAATAGAGCTACTACCCAACCAAAGTCCCATAGTCATCAATCTACTGAAGACACCACTCGACCCAAAACAAATTACCTCAAGCTCATACTAGCGGCCTTCAACCCCCCTTTATACCAGCATGATATCAACTCCCCTTTGCTCAATATTCAACTAACCACGCAGCAACTATTAGTCTTCTTCGCCTGCTTATAAAACATCTTACTCTGCCTACTCAAATCGTCACTCTTCTCCACCAAACTATCCAACTTGACCCCCCTCTCCAAAACACTATCAATAGTCTTATGCAAAATCTGCGTCGTCTCATCCAAATCATTTTGAATTTTCGTCACCTTATCCGCACTCGCCGGATCTTGATATTTCTGAATATATTCCTCCATCACTGGAAAGTTGGCCGACTCCGTCGATGTCTCCATGCTTTTCCACGAGTCTCCGAGGGTGGATGTGAATTCGTCGAGGAGTTGGGTGAGGAGGACGAAGGCGACGCGGGCGGGGTATTCGGCGTCGGTGATGACGGCGCCGGCGAGGCCGTCGGAGCGGACGTAGCAGTGGACTACGTAGGATTCGTGGCTTATGGATTGGCGTTGGCCGGGTTCGGTTCGTTTGGTGAAGGTTTTGGAGAAGAAGGTTAGCATTTCTTTGACTCCCTTTGATTTGCAGGGGAGAGATAGAGAGAGAGCGAGAGAGATGCGAATATGTAGACGGTCAAGTTAGAAGAATGGACAGGTACATTTCAATTTCCTCTCATTGCGAGATTTCGCGTTTCAATGACAAGCAGGTCGTTGCACGTTTATTCAACTGAATAACGCCAAAATCAATTAAAAAAATGACATCCTTCTTCTCCTCGGCATTGCCATTGACGGGTCATACAGGCTCCGACAATCCCACAAGACGTCAATGCTCCATCATTTCCGCCCCTTTCTCACGACAAAACACCTGCCTCTCCGACCGCTCCTAACTGAACCAAGTAATACTCTCAACTCCCAATGCATGCCTTCTCTAACAAACAACCTACCTGCCGTTGGAAAAATCCATAACTCGACAAATCACACGCCATTGACAATGGAATGGGATCCTCCCGATCTGTGCGAAGAACTGTGATTCCGACAACTTTCATTTTTGTTGTGTGTTTTGTTGCTTCTATTGATTATATTTTTAAAGCGGATGTTGGCTTTACAGTGGGAGTAAGGGGACGGCTTTCGACCCGTGTAGGGAGTTGTCTGGAATCGAAACGGGAGTGATCGGTAGTTGGATGAATAGGGGTGTTGGGAGTGGTCGTTGAATGGAAGGGAGTTGGAAGTAATATGGTGAAGGTTGGTGAATGAAGCAAGTCTCGGACTGATAAAAAATGCCGCAGCGTTGTTTTTTCCCTTGATGATTATCGTCTTTGTCGTCGTCGTCGGTCGTCGTGTTCCGTTGAGTTGTGTTTGTCTGTTTTGTCATCTTCTTCGAAGGTGATCTTTTCCGATCAAGAAGATGGTACTACTGAGTCCTACCTGGGACATTTCAAAATTAATACGTTTAAAGTTGCCGGCTCGCGCGGGAATCTTAAAATACATGCGGTGACACCTAGACTCCTTTCTTTCAAACAAAATATTATTTATTTTCATAGTAAACTGTTCATTTGTTTGTTTTGCTTGCATTTTACATCATAATATGGCATGTATTTATTTATTTTTTGCTGCCTTCACACTATCTTATTATTTTGAAAAATAGCTTACTGCTCTCACCACACATCATAGCCCCCCACCATACCCCCCACACATAAATCCAACCCTTACACCAAGGATGAATTTTAAAAGGATTAGTAGGTAGTAAAGAACTCTCAAGAATTCTCATTCACATTCATCTATATAACAAGTAGCAAGTAGATACACATACACAGATACACACCTTCCTCAAATATTATGATTGCTCTATCACAAATACAAAAATGTTTAATGAAATAATAATAATGATACATTTTTCTCAAATAGGAAATGAAATGCATTTGTGCATTGACAGTTCAAATACAAATACCACTTGGATTTTATTTTCTCTCACTCTCATTATGACTCAGACTCAGAAGCAGAAATAAAAAACCCCTCATGATCATGTGCACATGTGTGTTTATATGACAGAAATATAGAGAAATTACTATTCAAGAACATCATGTGTATTGATTGAAAATTATTAGACAATGCACTCTCATCTGTATCTTTAATACATGCACGGAAGAAGAGGTCATTTTCATTTTCACACATACATGTTATGTTTGTTCAGAGCTGCACTTATATAATCTATATCTTCTGAGTCTGATATTGATAATCAAGATATAGACTGTCAATTTCATTTTCATGATTTTTCATAAATAAAATATTGTCAAAATTAAAAAATCTCTCACAAGAAAAAATGTATTGAACCACACACCATGTTGCTTAGACATTGATCTTCCCTTGATTGGAAGTTGGCTTGCATTTGGTGTACCAGGCAGCAATGGGGTGAAAATGATGTAAATACAGTAAATACAAGTACATAATAATAATAATAATAATAATAATAATAATAATAACATGTAAAGACTGTAAAGATGCAGTTAAAAAATAATGTTGGGTAAATATGTTCAATAAAAATTTCAATTCAAATTCATCAAAAAGATCATCTCTCAAAGTGAATTGGAGGAAGTCTGGAGAAATTATCAAATGAGTGTTTTTGACCGTTGGTACCTGACGGACAATAGATACAATCAACATAGGAACTAGTAGATTAATAAGTTCGATTTCCTTCACGACCGCGAATGTGAAGAATTTCTCACGGCCAATTGTGTCAAAAAAGCTTCACGTTGTCATTGCCAACCCCGCCCGCCCGAATACAACATACGATACCAAGCACAGCGCCACTGCCGCAATAAAAATTCACGTCTGCATCACGCTACTACTACACACATCCCAACACCAATAACACATCAACGAAACAAGCACGATGGCATCCTCCGACGAAGTGAAAATCGAGGCATCCGTCTCAAAAGAAGAGGTCGAAAGGGCCAAGGCAGAAATCGCCGAAGATGCCGATGACTACGAAGACGCCGTCGACGGCGAGGCCGCTGCCGCCAGTGGAGAGTTTGAAGTGACCAAGGAAGAGATGAGCATCATTCGGGCGGAACTGGCTTGCGAATTTCCTGACGATTATGATTATTTGAGGTGAGACAGAGGCTATTTGCTATATGGTTTCCGTGATAATATAATGCGGCACAATTTGACTCACGTGATATTATGTCCACATGCATTGCCCACGTTGTCCACCACCGAACAGCGACGCTTATGTAAAATCAGTTGCCTCCAAACCCTACTCCAAGGACCCAACCAAGCGTCGTCCCCTAGAATATACCATGGAAAAACTTACCCACGTTATGGAATGGAGAGAACAAGTCGGAGCGCCCGATTTCGAATCACTCGTCCACCTCGCCAACGGACCCGACACCGCCCCGGCAGCAGTCGAAGATCCTGCCAAACTCGCCAAGGCGAAGGCACTCGCCGTGTCTCTCAACAATGCTTCACTTTATTGGCATGGATTTACCAAAGATGGCAAGCCAGTACTTTGGATCCGTTGTGGGAGAAAACCATGGTACCCAAATGTAGAAGCTGAGGTGAATGCCCTCATTTTGATTGCGGATGCGGGTATCAAAGCCATGCCCGAGGGCATCACCGACTTTGTCGTCATTAGTGATTCCTACTCCCCCCCTCCTCCGGTTCCATCCTTCATGATCAATGTGCTCAAAGCATTGGTGCGCGGCTACCCCGATCGACTAAACGTCCTTCTCTCAGCACCTGTCTCATCCATCATTCAATTCGTCATGAACCTCCTCCTTCCACTCATGCCTGGCCGTCTCGCTGGTAAATTCGTCTTGAAAGACGCGGAAGATGCAAAGGGAGTAATGGCTGATTGGTTGATGAATGGAGCAGATGATATTCCGACATTCTTTGGAGGAACGGCGGACCATGAGCAATATTACCCGGAAGAGGGCTACAGTAAGAACAAGGGACAGGGAAATTTGAAGTTTGATTATTTTGGAATGATTGAGAGGTTGCAGGCAAGTGCAAAGGAGTGGGAGGAGAGTCAACAAAAGTAAACAAGTAAATTCGGGAGTGAAGGTACAATTATTCATGGTGGGGAAGAGCACGGACATGTTGTGCAGATGATTGGATAGAGTTGTTTTTGTAGGGATGCCATCATTCATTTCTATGGTGTAAAGCATTGATTGGTTATTGAATGTTTAAATTTCTGGTTTTGATTTTATTCACATCAGGTTTTTAGTGAGCTGTATGTAATTCTGAAAATGAAGTTAGGAACACTGTTGCTTGGGAATAATATAATGTATGAAAGTGAGTTTGAGCCAGGTGCCATAATAAAGTGGAAAGTAAATCCAGACAACCCTAATAATTAATGTTACTGAATCACGTCACAATTGTTTACGTTGATACTGGTGGTAATTATTCCAATACAGCTGGAATTGTATAGGAAGAATAATTTGGATTTACAATTTACATTGTCAAATGCGAGCAAAGCTGTGATATTCTTTTTTCAAGCCCTGATTATGGTATCTCTAGAGGTCAACGTCTCATATGATGTTTACTTTTATGATTGTTTCAAGTATTGTACTCCTATGTTGTTTCAGAACAATTTCAATTTTACTCTCATGTCAATATTTAATGTTTCCCCTTGAGGAACCTGTAAAAGTTAAAAATATCTACGTACATATATATTTTCAAACAATTTGCATGCATAGGTAAATAATATCAGAACGCGAGCCCGCGCCCCGCGCTCGTGCCCTGTGCCCAGTTTTCTGCTGACAAAAAATGAAGACCACACAATAAAAAATAGACCACAAATCCGTCACAAAATTGAGACCGCAACAAAATCCCATCTGCCATCCCATCCGGAAGATAGAAACAATGCTAGAATCTGTAACAATATTCACCAAAGGTAAAAGAGATACGATGTGATGGCACTCGTTTTGGGATTAATTCTTGCACTACGGAATGTTTGTCTCGTCACTGTTGTTGGTCATGACGAGCGTTGTCTGATGTCATTGCTACTAGGTGGAGATTGCCACATCATAATGTGCCGCCTGTTTGCTTCATCAACATGACATATCAAAAACTGTAAACAAATGAAAAATATGGCATTCCATAATTCTATACTCATTTGGCAAAACACTCTCACCATTGCGATTCGTTTCGCTCCTCGGCATTGTTTTCCTCATGGCATTTTTGTGCAGGTGGGACTGTCCTGTATCACAACCACCCCGGCAATTCACTTGACAAGGAAAACAAACGAAATTGTTTACAATGCAAAGATGTCGTAAATATTTTCCTAACCTCGGTCTTGTTGGGCGATGGAACTAAAAAAGCTGTGGGTGTCGACGGAGGTGCCAACCGTGAGATTTTATCGTTGGGGAATCAATATTCCTCTGTGGTTGCAGAGTGGCTGGATGGAAGCACTTTAGCAAGCAGCAATAATGATCCATCCACTGATGGAAAGAGTAATTGGATAGTTCTCGCGGTATATCCTGAAGTGGCGTTACGTAAACTTCAAGGAGTGAATGCCCTCTTATCTTCTATGCTAAGACGATATGCCTTGTATTATGACCACCATTGCCAACAGCAGGTTCAAGAGGAACGTCCAACACAATGCTGGAACATGCAACTATATATTCCACCACAACAAGAATTTGATTCTGCATTCCATTCTATTCTACGCCGCTTCCAAGATCAATTGTCGACAACAAACGCATCTTCCAACTCCATTTCTTCCATGGAAAAACGACACAACAAATCCAACAAACAATCTTCCAATGCAAACAACAATACAAACAAAAAGGGAAAAGAAAAGACTGTTTGGCACGATGGCAAAGGAAAAATTACCAAAGCGGCATTGGCTCAATTGGACATGTCCAAAGATACCGACGATATTTTGCCAGGAGGATCGGAGATTCGAGAGGATGCACGTGCCATTGCCGAAGCAAGAGCGGCATATTTGCCCGACGAGGGAGAAAAACCTGCGTGGGAAGAGGAAGATGAAAATTTGGATGATATTGATATTCAATGGAACGACAATAGCAGCAACAGCCAAGAGGAGGAGGAGGATCATCCGAAATCAGGAATTAGAAACTTCTTTTCCTCGCTTCTTACACCAAATCGTCCGTTGACCAAAACTGATTTGCAAACACCTCTGCAACAAATGCAAGAACTCCTAACCTCCAAAAATGTCGCTCCATCCACAGCTCAGGCGATTTGCGAAGTAGTCGAGAAACAATTAATTGGTAAAAAAGTGGGCACGTTGATGGGCGTCAAACGAGCCGTGAGGCATGCATTGGAAGATGCGATTGAGAGGATATTGCGGCCGGAACTTGGGGGTATTGGCGGCAGAGGCAGTGTGATGGGTGGTAGGGTTGGAAAGAGCGGAAAGAGTGTAGATGTGCTACGAGGGGTTGTGGAGAAGAGGGAAAGGGGCAAGAGTGGCGGATTGTTGGGATTGGGTGGAAGTGCAGCTAATGGGGCGCGTCCTTATGTCATAGTCATGATAGGTATTAATGGTGAGAATGTATTATTTCGTTGTGTCATTGAATTTGTTCTTTTGAAGACTACTTTTGTTGCAGGAAGACAATGCTTCCCACGCCAATGCATCTTTTGTAACTAATCATTACAAATGTTCTGCCCACGCTACCAAAATCTCAAACCTAACCAACAATATGCAATTAACAGGAGTGGGAAAATCGACATCCCTTGCTAAGATTGCCTACTACTTGCAGTCGAACAACTGCGAACCCCTCCTCGCCGCCTGTGACACCTTCCGCTCTGGTGCAGTCGAACAACTATCAGTTCACGCCTCGTGTCTTTCTCTCCCTCTATATCATCAGGGCTATGCCAAAGACCCATCTGCTGTTGCAAAGGCGGCCATTTCCAAGGCCACAGAAGATGGCAACGACGTTGTATTGATCGATACTGCAGGAAGGATGCAAAATAATGTCCCGTTGATGAAAGCTTTGGCGAAGTTGGTTACAGAAAGCAATCCTGATTTGGTATTATTCGTTTGTGAAGCATTGGTGGGAAATGATGGAATGGATCAATTGACCATGTTTCAGAAAGCCTTGACTTCGGGTGGTCACACACGCCCCATTGATGGTATTGTGTTGACAAAGTTTGATACAGTTAGTGATAAGGTTGGGGCAGCATTGACTCTGACACATTTGACAGGTGTTCCAATTGCATTTTGTGGAACCGGTCAGAAGTACAATCACTTGAAGCCTTTGAGTGTTCCCTTTGTGATTCAAAGTCTATTTTCTTAAGACTCAGTATGATATTCTTGATATGACGTAATTGTGACTGTAGTTGTGTCCACTACAGATATCCATATCAAACAATTAATTGCTACTATTTTAAGCCAGCTGGAAAATTTGCCCAGATCTGCCTTCAAATTTACAGCGGCAGCATTACTAGTAAACAATCGCGCTGTGCGTGGGAGGGAGGAAGGAGAAGAGAGAGAAGAGACCGACCCACCGCGCGCACAGCGCAGAGGGCGTGATTCAAAACGTTTTCATTTCTTTTCACTCGCCCGAGAAACGCCTCGTTATGGTACTACACTCTCGTTGCTAGCGCCGTTATTATTTTTTGACTGTTACTCAAGATAAGCAACGCTGCGCATCGTATTATATTATTTCAAGTGATTTTCATAGTTACACAATCGCTCAATATCAGCAGCGCTCCTCACCAACAATATAATATTTCAAAGCAATATCATTTCGCAAAATGAAATGGCTTCACAATTCTTCAGCTCATCTGGCCGCCAACAAGAGTGCATTGCATGTAGGGATGAAAATGATCGGCTGCGCAGGCAATTTGGATAAGAAAGGCGAAGTTGGTAAGGTCCTGAGCAACATCACCAACCTACCCCTACGCACTATTCCTTCAAAAGTCGCTTTGAGTTCCAGCCATTCGTCATCCACCCACCAGTCTTTTGAGCCAGATGAATCAGCTTCCATAAATCATTGCAAGTCTACAAAAGCCAACAAATTTGTCACAATACCAGAAGAAGAAGAAGAAGACAGCAGAGATGATAATAAACATTATAAGTCCTCAACAAACAATCATCAGTTGATTTTAAACAATAATACATCAATATTCGAAGCATATGACGAATGCCCATGGTTAAGCGATTACCGAGCAATCAAGATTCATAGTACCATGACGCCACTAGAAGCGTATCCTCATTACCAACTTCAAAGCATAATTCCCAAGTTCGGCCAGAATCTTCTGTGCGACTACATCAAAATAGCAAAGGAGTACAAACGAATGGGAAAATATCGTGTCCGTTCCAGTGAGTCAAAGGCTGCAGACAAGCTACATTGTGTCAATTGCTACAAGAAGAATGCACAGCTAGAGAAGGCCTTCTTTCCGTGCGAACACAAATGTGTATGTCGTGACTGTTTTGAAGAAAGGAGGTTCGAAGTGTGTCCCTTGTGCAAAACAGAGGTGAAGTTTACCGGCAACGATCATAAAGAGTACCAGGATTGGCTGGATGAGGTGAGAGCTGAATATTAACAAAGACAATTCAATCAAATTTCCCCGAGCATTGCAGCTCTAATCTTCATCATTTATGCGCGCCATTTATATCCATTTCATTATGCAGTACAAAGCGTACCTTCCAGCAACATTCATAAAAAAGTTTCAATTCGGTAGCAAGAAAGCCATTCAATCAGCTATGGCCGATGCGAATGCAATGAAAAATCCCTCACAAAAAGCGAAATCAAAGTTTTCCATGCGTCCTCGGTTGAAGTTTGATTTTGGACAAACGAAGCTTTCCAGTTCACAACACGAAAAAGAAAATAGCGTAAAAAATGAGAGGACATTGGACAATGCAGGTGATGCCAACAATAATCTTTCACCGTCTCCAAACGAATATGTGTATTTGTAACAGTTTGATGTCATTGGCAACATCAGAAAAATATCTACTGGATTTTTCTCCGTCGAATATGCATTAAAGTAGATAAAAACAAGTAGTCAAAAAGTATCAATCAAAGTGGATGATGTTGTGAATGACGTAGTCTCAGTTTGTAACGAAAAAGAACATTGCCATTCATGACTTTTGCATGGGAAAAGAATGCTCTCATAATACCGAATAGGCTCCACAGCACACTCAATTTCATTTTGCCGGGTAGTGTGGTAACAAGCATATGATTTTTTAACTCTAGAGTACTCTACTAATTAACAAGACACTTCGACTTCTTTCTCCAATAGATAATCAAATGCCGCGCAAACCGCTTCCACCTGTGCTTTAATGCAATCCTCACTCGTAGTTCTTTCCGAATCAGGATAAACTTCTGTTGTCGCCACATATTTAGCCCCTGGAACTGCTCCCCCCGCACAAAGACCTGTTGGAACCCTTCCTAATGGCTATATTAGACAATCCCCATTACCAAGGATTCCCATTGCCAGAGTGCTAGCGCACATGCCACGTGGAACCGCCGCAGCACCAGCAGCATAAACCATAGCCATAATTACTATAAACAATAGTTACACGACCATGGTATTACCGGCGTGTTCAACAAGACCCAATTCCCTACACGGAACGACAATAAGACCACGTGATTCTGCCGGGTATCCACTCAAAGTTCCACCCGATTCCATTTCAGCAATGTGTGTCACATTTTCCACAGCGTTTATTATGGCATTGTACCATTCGGATTGATTGCTCAGTGAGTCCCCAACTAAATAGAATCCATCGGGGATATGGTCATCGTAGGAATTTAAACCATCTCGAGCCGCTTTGGCGGGTCGAAATTCTTGGAAGTCAGAATTGGTTGTTTCGTGCAAATCAATGTGACATAGCCATTGAATGGGATTGATTAAATTATCATTTTCGCCTCCATCAATCCCACTACTATCACTGCTGCCCTTCAAACCATCAAGAAAATGAATCAATTTTGTCGATTCCTCTGTCCTCAATGATTCATCAGAACAAGATAACGACGACACCGGCGCCACCGAAGAAGAAACCCTCCCAAAAGATCGATTTGGATCAACCGCAGTGGCAACCCATCGTTCAACTCGTTCATATCCCCACGGACAAACACATGGAATGACCACCACATTCAGAAATGGAACATAGTCATTCGCCAGCCCCGAGGAAAGAAAGCGCAATGCACCGAGCACGCCGCTGGTTTCGTATCCGTGGGTCCCACCTGTCACGAGAACGGTGGGTTTTCCAGATGTAAGTGTGCGAGGCACCACGGCCAGTAGAGGAAGTGTTGCGTCATCTCCGCTGTCACAATCACCGTCGCCCTGTTTATTGTCCAATTCGCCATACTGCACGATTTCAAAATCCTTGGAAAACGAATGGGCATCATCGTTGGCAAGTTCGCGGAGGGGACGAACAACATGATCTTGATAGGAGCGGTGGATTTTTCGAGTTTGTAGCCATGTTTGTTTTTCGGCTTGACCCCAAGGCTGGCCGATGGTGCCAATCGGGTAATTTAGGGGGGCGTTGACCTGCGTTGACCATCGGAAGGTCAGCAATAAAAAGAAATCGGAGTTCCAAAAAAAATAACACAAGGATCGATCGTTTATTCATAACTTTAATATTCACCTTTATTTAATAAATCATTTTACACACTCATATTTATTCCAAAGAATTATTGGCATCAAATATGTATTGATTGCAAAGGTCAAGTTCTAATATCTAAATTTAAAAATAATAAACCTGAATTATTGGATTGGGATCAATTAATTCGTGACATCCTTTCTAACTCTTTCTAATATGGATCGGCGCTCGCTAGCGCTTAACTTTTTGACGGCATGTTTGCTTACAAAGTTCGGTGCCGGTGCCGGCGCCAGTGCACGCTTTGATAGTGCCGGCGCTTTAGCCAAATCAATTCCTCTTCGTCGCGCTGTTGTCGACAAGAGCCGATTAACGGACAATAACGAAATGCATCATACTATTTTCAAGGGCTCTCTCCAACCAAACCAAAGGACGAGCGTTCCAATGGCATTCGCACAAAGACAAATATCGAGAACATCAACAAGATCAAAACCGCATTTTCAAAGAAGTCTACACCATCCATTATTTATTGCGCTTCAACTATCAACACGCACTGGTTATTCGACTTCTTCAATTAATTGTAATGATGATACGAGACAAAGAATGTTTGTAAAAAAATCCCCATCGGTTCTCTATTTAGCATCACATGACATCGGCAATGGCAACGACGATTTATTATCACCACCGCTTGAAAATTCCAACCACGAACCTGAAAACAATGAATCCTTGCGTCAGGCGATTGATAACCTCGTATCCATCATTGATTCAACTGATTCTTCGAAAAACGCTTCGCCATCACCATCTCCACACTCTACTACCTCTTCTTCATCCATAGTCCATGTCATTGGAACAGGCCTCACACCATCCCTCCTATCTCTCCCCCTTTCAACAATCCACACCCTTTCCAAGGCGGATGTTGTACTCTATGATTCGTTGGGATTATCCCATAAAGACATTTGTATTGTTGTTCCAAAGCACTGCGAGGTAATTTGCGTTGGAAAACGGGGGGATAGCATGAAGAGTTGGAAGCAAAGTGACATTGATGATTTGATATTGCAAATGGTCATGGGGAAAGAGCCATCCCCATTGGTATCCCCATCTGGTATAAATCATGATGACGTGATAGATCAAATAAAAGACGGTCCAAACAATCAGCAGCAGCAGCAGCAGCAGTCCTCCAAAGCACGAACAATTGTCCGTCTCAAAGGAGGAGACCCTTTCCTTTTTGGAAGAACACGCACAGAAATCGAAAGTTTGCGCTCCAACAACATTCCATACACTTATACACCCAATATATCAAGTTGCATC
This sequence comes from Conticribra guillardii, assembly GCA_036939335.1. Taxonomy (NCBI): domain Eukaryota; phylum Bacillariophyta; class Thalassiosirophyceae; order Thalassiosirales; family Thalassiosiraceae; genus Conticribra; species Conticribra guillardii. Next base: position 18,534 of record JALLAR010001016.1, read on the forward strand.
GCGGGGCCACATTTAGGAGGAATTCCGCTGACGGATGCATTGTTAAACTGTCAAAGTTTTGGTGTATGGACTGGAACTGATGCGTTTGGGAGAAGTCGCGGTCTGAAGGGTGAAGCAAACGAGAATGATAATGCCAAGAGCAGCGAGATTAGAAAAGATGTGGATGGACTAGATGTAGATACGCATGTTTTTCTGATGATTGGTCGATTGGATAAGTTAGAGGCACTGTGTCATATGCTTGCTTACGGAGATAATGATGCAGACAGAGATGGAAAGAGCGTAGACCACCGTAGGAGGAAATGGGATGAAAATACTCCTTGCGCGATCATTCAAAATGCAGGTGGTAGACGTATCCCGGAAGATGGAAAAGACAGTTTCAGTGACGATTCAAATTTACCAATTCAACGGGTATGGCGATCGACATTGGGGAATATTGTCCCGATGATTCGAAAAGAGGATGAAACCCGCACAAGTGTGTCACCTGCAGTGTTTGTAGTGGGTGCGACGTGCCAGTTAGATTTGTTGTCACAATAGGCATGATCCGAGTAAAAAATGTAACCACCGGAAAGTGCAAATCAGTTCAGGAGCCAATTAGATTTTTATGAAGCGTGCAGATTTTAATAGAAACTTTGGCGCTGTCTGAGAATGATTTTTATTATGTTTCAATGCAGCAACTCATTTTGAAATCAGCTCTATCTATGGTATTTTGCTTGGTAAAATACTCGATCTAGAAGTCTAAAACACCTTTTTAATTTCTCCCTGTCTTGGTCCTTTTCCTTTTTACTGCATTGCCAAAAACAATAATTCCTGGCTGAAACAATACATTTCGCTGTTTGTCTATAATTTTTGCAACACCTAAAAATTGATAGTACTATGATGTTTCTAAAGTTATTGTGTTGGGAGCGGGAAAACGTGGCGTACTTCCGATTATTCTACATTGCCATGGTTCACATGTTGGATTAGGATATGTTAGGCCAAGCACTAATCAATCACCCGGTAAAACCCCATAATTGTTTTCTAAATAGTGAATAACATCATTACTCATGTTAATGTTACTACTCTACTACCTAGATATCTTTTTTATGATCAATGCCATTTGTTACTGCTAAACATCGTGGTGTGTGATGATGATGTTGTTGTATCTCTCCAGAGCTAAAAAGATATCTCCGATATCTTTACATAGAGATAGTTGTTGTAAAAGTACTACATAAAAAATATAGAAAAATATCGTATTTTTTATCTACCACACGCTATCTGACTATGGAAGACGTACTACCTACTACTACCCTGCTATTTTACTACCAGAAATTACAATAGCAAGCACAAGCAGGCACTGCCAATGAAATGAGCGGAAGGTGGCGATCTCGCTACTGGCGACAAGATGACGAAACCTCTGCCGCAAAGGATGAATCTATCAGCGATCAACAGAGAAGACGCCGCGAAGAGAGTGGCGCTCAGAGGAATAATAGCGGTTGGGAAGAAAGAGACCGAGATCGTTACGGGTCTAATTTAAACCAGAGGCAGCAGCCGCAACACAACCAGTCACGATCATGGAATGATCATGATCAGGAAGAACGAGGGGAGTGGCGACGTGCTCAGCGAGTTCCAGTGCCCGTAACTTCAAGTGGTGTTGATGCCAACACGAGATTAGAGCGTCCGAGCAATAATTCAAATCCTCCTCGACACGGGACGGGCGGTGATGGTGTGAAGAAGGAGCCTCGAGAATCCTCATCTAGGCCTAGCTATGATCCTTCATCTGTTCCGCCTGCGCCTCAAAATAAGTGGGGTAGACCAGATGGACCCAAATCTACCTCAAGCAATTTTGGCAACTCATCTCAAAGGTCAAATGACAACAATACACCCCCGTTAGAAAGAAGAGCACGGGCAAAACCCGATAATTCCAACAAGCCTAATATTGCAATAAAAAAGGAGGACCCGCCATCGAACGCTGCATCACCAAACCCAATACTTATGAAGAAAAAATCATGGGCAAAGCTAGACTCAAATATTTCAAGCGCTGGTGTACTGGCATCTGCGGAACATGCCATGGCTCCTTCTCCTGCTGAAACTATTCAAAATAAATCCATCACATCTTCCAAATCAACAGTCAAGGCTGAAAATGATCTGCAACATTTTCCTAGTAGTTTGACTGGATCAAAGAAAAAAAATCCTTGGGCAAAGTCTAATTCCCCTGNATCTGCAACATTTTCCTAGTAGTTTGACTGGATCAAAGAAAAAAAATCCTTGGGCAAAGTCTAATTCCCCTGCGAAACCCAGCCCTTCTTCTAATAACCCAACATTTCCTTCTTTGGCCGAAGAAGCGACGAACAATAAACAAACCGCCCCAGCTGTGATTTCTGCCACATCCTCATGGGGTAAACCCCAACTCCCATCATCTGCCGGATGGGGGAAAAATCTTCAATTCAACAAGAGCAACACTTACAAAGTTCATCGAAGAAAAATGCTAATGCAAAGGTCACCGATTTCCCCTCCCTGTCTTCAGCTTTGTCGGCACCGCGAAGCCAACAAAAGCAACAGCTGGCATCTTCAGCACTATCAAAGGAACAACCTGCCAATAATAAAGGCTCTAAAAAGGGAACACCAGCAAGTAATCTTGCATCATTTCTCTCTCCACAGCTGCAGGGAGGAAATAAAAAACAGCAACCTATACACCCCAAACAGCAAAAACAAGCAGAGACCAAACAGATTCTCAAAAGAGGGACCACCAATAATTCAAAATCCATTGCAACAAAAACATTATCATCAACAAAACAAAACACAGTGGGTGTCAAACGAAGTGCTCCTTCCTCCACAGGGGCATCTCATGGTAATCGCGAGGATTCTCGCCAGTTTCATCCCACCATGAGCGGCAATAAGACAAATGGAACCCCGTCATTGAAGAAAGGACGACAACGCCTGGCGCCACGAAAAAAGAAATTGACGACATTAAAGAAAAGAGTGCTAGAGGAACGATTGCGCATGTGGAAAGAGCATAACGAAATTGATGACTCAAAAATTGATGGCGTTGAAGGAGACAGCCCATCAACAAAACGCGCCAAAGTAGACAATACGCATTCCGAGGCAAATGAAACATCGACATCTGGTGAGGTGTTATCCTCTTTGCCAAATACAACAACCCTGCGGATTGAAAATTTTATTCGTCCAGAAGAAGACGATCTTGAAGATGAGGACGAGTATGATGAAATTGTATCAAATCTCATCAATTTGGCAGGAAGAGTTGGGAAAGTGCTTAATGTCTTTGTCCCAAGACCACGCCTGCCAAGTAATTCAGAGGATGCAATTTTAAATGATGTCGAAAAGGATGATGCGTTGCAGGGAGCGAAACTTGTTGGATGGTCATTTGTACGCTTTGCAGCCAATAAAGACGCACGTGCTGCAAAAGATATTCTAGATGGGATGGTAGTCGGAGGGCAGCAAATACACACGTTTCTTCTTGAAGGGAGGGGGATTTGCGCATGCAATGACATAATGAGTGGCGAAATTGGTGTTGCTCCGTCGGCAGAAAATGAGCGGGAATGGCGTCTTGCAGTTTTGCAAGCCATGAACGAGAGACAAAATCTAGCAGAAGAGCGAATTTTTGAACAAAGCAATAACTTCTCTCATACAGATTTGGAAGTATCTGCGACAAACACAGTAGTATTCCACAATATATTGTGTGATGATGATTATGACGACGATGAAGCTCTTGAAGAAAGTATAGCAGACATTAAAGGCCTAGCAATGCAGTATGGGCAAGTTGCTGATGCCCGTGCAGCAATAACAGGGATTGATAAAGGAAATGTATACATTTTGTACAATAACCGCGAAGCAGCAGAGAAGTCTGTGCAACAATTAAATGGCATGGTAGTTGGTGGTTCCAAGATTCTAGTCAATCTGAAGAGCGTGTCACTAGATAAAATTCAACAACATCATGGGCCAGTAGAAGTTATCCTCAACAATGTGCTGAATGAAAATGATTTTGAAGACGAAGACTGTTTGAATGAGAGCATCGAGGATATTTCAAACTTGGCTCGCAAGTATGGAGTAATTGGAAAGGTTTATGTTGATATACCAGAGGGAAAAAATGGAAGAGTTCGCGTTGAGTATCTTGATGGTCGTAGTGCAGCGCAGCACGCCGCCCAAGAACTTGATGGAATGGTTGTGGGAGGTCTCATACTGTCTGCCAAAGTCTCATCCGATGGAGAGAATAGTACTCACAATCAAAGTGCTTCTTCTTCAAACGTGAACGCAAGTTTAGCTGCACCTTCTGAGAAGGTAAAGAATGAATCACCGCCACTTATGTTATCCGGCGATAAGGTCATACCCGAGCGATTCGCAGCTTGCAAAAGAGTTCCAAAAATTCCAAATCCCGGTGTTCCTCGAGCATACGCTTCTAAAATCAGTGACGAAAGAGCAACACCTTTGCTCATTGAAATGCTTGGAGAGTTAATGCGATTGCAGGAAAGAAACAAAGATGACAAAAATGCTAGAGCTCGGCGGCGTCTAGTCATGGGGTTGCGAGAAGTTGCCCGGGGTATCCGAGCACACAAAGTGAAGATGGTGGTCATGGCAAACAATTTGGATGGTTCGTTTGTTTTTGTTGTTTTCTGTTTTTGTTTGGTCCGTCATTTCGAACCATTTTTCATTCGATTCACGTTTAAAATTTACTATCCCTCATTTGATTTGTTGCGTTCGATTGTTTGATCCCCGTGACTTTCATTTTTCAGAATATGGCGCAATCGACTCCAAGCTGCAGGAAATTTTGGATTTGGCTCGCGCGGAAGATCTCCCGGTACTATTTGAAATGAATAAGCGAAAGCTAGGAAAAGCCATAGGAAAATCAATCAAGATAGCAGTTATCGGGGTACAAAATGCAGATGGCGCACACGAGCAGTTCAAGAAGTTGAAAAAAATGCTGGGTATGGCCTAATGTAACTGTAATTGAAAGTAGTTTGACACATGCCCTCGATCTCAGATTGGTGTTTCTTGATAATTGATGTTCCACTGCCAAGTTGACTTTTGTGGGATGTTATGTTACATTTACAAGTGAAAATGATTCGGAAATAACCCGAAACTTGGCACTGACGAGTGTTGGCATAGCTTTTGGCGAGGGGCTCGAGCTGCCTGACTAGATAGTGACAAGAAAATCTTGCATTTGGCTGTAGCATATGTAGAAACATGTGCATCAGATCTTGAGTTAATTAGTCACATAAAAAAGTCAAGCAATCCATTATTTTTTTCTTTTCAGTAATATTAAAAAACAAAATGCCAGAAACACTACTAAGAACCAAACCTGGTTGTATCAGGGAAAATTACGTTCAAACTATTTCACATCATCACATATACAGTTCTAATTAGTTTACACCAAATTGGGCGCGTCGAATCCTCCACGCTTGGACCTCGGTTGACTCTTCTGCTCGATTCTTGCCAGTGCTAACATTTGATACTGATTTTTTAGAGTGTACCATCCAAAGCTAACAGCCATGACTCCAATGATCCCAACCCACGCAAACATATTCACCAAGGCAGCATTGTAGGGAACAATCATGGCATCGTCATCCATGTCATCGTTTTCTTCATAGTATCTATCCCACTTCGCCTCGATGTATGCATTGATGGACATCAAGATTGCGTCAAATGTCCCATGCAAAAGAACAGCAGGAAAAATTATCATCCCCACCCCAATATTCTTCTTTTCTGTGTGTTTCTGCTCAATAAACTTGTGAATCATGTTAATGCTTTGCATGGCAGCAGCAAGTGCATGGACCGGGAAGATTGAGCGAAATAGCAAGACCGCAACCTCTTGTCCTACCGAACCCAGATCACCACTAGAGCCCCCAATAAAGAAGACATAAAGAAAGTTCTCTGCACAGGTAAGTCCAACAGCGACACTGATCATCCCTGTCGTTATCGCAGCAGCTTGCTGTTGGAGTGTTCGCAGTTCGGGTTCTTCGTCATCTTCCCCATCCTTTTTCCGTAATGATAATTTGTTTTGATCCCGTTTTCTTCTCCTTTTATTTTCATCGCTATCGTCGTCAAGGGATCTTGAGAAATCACTAACGATTTGACTATCATACTTGTATGCGTCTTTGCCTCCTTGTGTTTGGGTTTGCTGTGCACTTCTGTCAAGACCTGTCAAAAAGAGCAAATCGGGATGTTCAATGAACCGAAATCCGTAGTACTTGCAGAGCTCTTCTACCAGAGCAGCAACAAAGTAGGCATTGAACAACTCTCCAACAAACCAAAGAACATAGTGATTGTCAATTATCCAAGCATCAAAGCTTTCTCCAGCGAATAACTTGATGAAATAGTAAAATCCATAGAGTATAGTCACACTCCCATTGATGACTAATCCCTCGAGAACAAATCCAACTGGAACGCAAATGACAAATCCCACAGCAAAGAACTTGATAACTGCATCTAAGCTAAGATCACTTCTGTGGAAAATCCCAAACACCACCATGAGGACCAAAAAGCTCTGAACAAATGTCGCCACCAAAACCATAGCATCTCCCCAAGCAAAACCCCCATGAAGCAACATGGTCATTGTGACAAGTAACACTGTCGACAAGAAACCCAGTAGGATGTATCGACTAAGTAAACTCAATGCCGCATAATGCTGCAGCCATGTTCTTGATGCACGTGTCATGAACCTTCGTCTAACATCATTGACATCTTTCGCATATTCATGAAAGGGTTGATGGGTCAACAAATCAATCCGCTGCATCTTGGGCGGTAACAAGAGACGCGCCTCGCGGGCTTCTTGTGCAAGAGCGCAAATTGAAAATACCTGACACCAGCACTTGCAGACAATGCCACAGCAAATTGAGAAGACGGCATCCATGGTACGATTCATAAAGTCACCTCCTTTCCGTTTCTTTTGTTGTTGTCCCTCGCTAGTGGTAGAGTCATCGTCGTCATTGTCATCATAATCAGCATAATATGCAGATTGGTTATCAACAGGATAACATCCAAAGAGAGTATGACTGCATGCACCATCGTACTTATCTTCCCGTTCATGAAAGTTTTCCATCACTGTTCCATCGGGAGTGGCCAAACTTCCACTGGGGTTGGTGAGAAGCGAGGCGTAGTAGAGATGATCGTCTTGGGCGCGAGAACGTAGGATGGCAAAGCGTGTGCGCATGCGGCGACGACGGCCAACAACTCCGAGCATAAATAGGAAGACGACAATGATGACAGTACGGGCTTGAGAGCCAATGTCTTCGTCGCTGCTATTGTTATTTCCAAGATTGCGGTGGGTGATTTGATTGTTAGTGGATGGAATACCACCAATGATATTATCTTCCTCAAATTGTCCCATTAGATCGCTATATGCCCGAGTGGCAATGCCAAATACTGGATCAATGACATGCTCGCGATAATCTCTCATTTTCATGATACCACTAAATGCATGCTTCTTCTTCGGCGATGATGGAGTCAACAAGTCCCGTTTAGTATCAACTTTAGTTACTTGATCCAATTTGCGGTTTCCGTAATAATCTTGAGCGGCGGCATCATCTCCAGCTGCAGCTGCCGCGTCATCTCCAGCTGCAGCTACCGCATCATCTCCAGCTGCAGCTGCCGCATCATCCGCTTGTTGCGCAGCATCGTCATTGGCATCCTGGACTCCATCATCTACATCCGCTGCATTCTCTTCCTCCTCCACTTCCTCCGCACCATCTACCGCATCATCATAGTAATTCTTCTTCCCATCATCATTATTTGCATATCTTTCAACATTATTATTATAATTATTTGCACCACCATTGTTATTGCCATTGCCACTACTCACGTTGTCATCCGTATACCCCGCCTCATTATCATACACATACTGATTCCCAAACCCCCAAACCACATACGTAACTACCACCATAACAATGGTTCCCAATAAACTCATCCCCAATATCCGACTCGGAGCGCGACTCCCTCCCTGCTTGGAGCCTCTCCTCGTCAATCCCCGTTTAACATTGCGTTCGTTGAGCAAATGTTCCGTGCGGGAGGAGAGGAGGAGGCCACAGCAGGAGAGAGCGCCGCAGACTATGGATTCGTCGAGGAAGAGGGAGGAGATGGAGGTGGAGAAGCCGCGGTAGCGGCGGGGGAGGCGGGTCGTGTCGTTATTGTGAGTTTTTGACCTTTTCTTTTTGTATTTTGTGGTGGTGTTGTTGTTTTTGTTGTTGGTGTTGGTATCATTGTATCCAGTCCGTCGACTACTGTTATTATTCGTGTGTCCATCGCTCTCGTCATCGTCATCATCATCGTAGTCATACTCGAGGGATTGACTCTCGCTCGGATAATAAGTGGCGGTATCTCCATCGAAATAGGTCTCGCTTCCTTCGGAAGTAAATGTGGGAGAGAGTCCATTGCGTGTGTAGTCGTCATCTGTGCCATCGGTGTATTGAAAGGAGGGCATTGCCATGTTGGTTTCTTCGTCATCATTGTCTTGGACGGATGGGGAGGTAGACTTGTTGCTTTTGATTTTGCTTTTGCTATTGGTTTTGTTAAAGTTGTTGCTATTATTATTTGTAGCGACGGGAATCTCCTGTTTCTTTCTACCCGTCATTTTCGCCACTTTGACAAATGCCGAAGATGACGATCCACCGGCGGCAGGAGGGGCAGAGGATGGTGGATCGGGAGGAGTGCTTGTCGACCGTGGCGGTTGTTTCAATCCATGTTTGGAAGACGAGGATGATCGAGGAGGAGTATTGCTATTTTTAGTCTTGGAACTCTTTGTCGATCGAGAAACACTTGGACTGCGGCCATGATTGGATCCGTCGGATGCTTCTGCCTGAGATCCAATGGAGCTGGTGCGTGTCCTTGCCCTGGCAAACCATTGCTGTGGCTGTGGCTGTTGTTGTTGTTGTTGTGCATTGGAGTCGCTATCCGAGGCACCCATGGAATAAGGATCGGGAGAAGGCTGACGACGAAACAATGTCGATATTCCAGAAGTTATGCTCTTTTTCCTCACGTGTCCTTTTCCTCCTCCTGTGGCAGTACTACTAGTGCTGTTGGCGTTGTTGGTATTCGCACTCACAGGTGACATTGGCGGAGGCGCACCGTCAATCACATCGCCTTGGAAAATACGCGGATCTTGAAAGAAATCGGTCAAGTCATTGTTGGAATTGGATGCATTATTGTTGTTCGAGTCGGAAGGGGTGGGTGTCGAATTGCGACTGCCCGATTTGCTGGATTTGGAGGCACGGCTGGATGGACGGCTTCCTCCTCCTCCTCCACTGGTGCTGTTGCTAAAGGGATTTTTCTTTCGTGAGGTTGACATGATATTTCGAGATGGATTGTATTGCCGACTTGGAGAAAACGTTTTAGTGGGCGGTCATGGTGCTGTTGTTCAATTACAGGAGTTAAGACAAGTGGCAATCGCTTATCTAGTTCATTAATTGTTCATGTTCAGATAGTACCATCTCTAAATCTGATTTTCACTCGCTCTCGCTTTAGAAATAAAAATTATTCGCCTTTCTTCCTTTGTTTTTTTATCATTGTGCTTTTTTTAGGAGAACCCTTGATGTATGTGATGAGAATTGAAATAATGTTATCCGGAATTCAATCATTATTTTTTTCCCGTTCTTTCTCACTTTCAATCATTATGTTCCAGACACTTGGTACAGATCTACAGAAGTACTCTACTATATTATTATATTATTGTACCATCGGATTAGAGCAGTATCAAAATGGCATATATAAAGTGTGATTCACATCAAGAAGTCTTGTTAAAAATAGAATATTTGTATCGATTCCAATAAGTATGTGAAATACGATTACATGTGTCTCGTGTCTTTTCGGCGAATTCAATTTGCGAGGTTGTCGCACCTCCCCAGTTGAAGACTACCTCCCTTAAGCCGAATTTTGGAAAAGATACAAAATCGAGCAAAGCGAG
>JALLAR010001017.1:0-11361 GCA_036939335.1 Conticribra guillardii
CAACAGCCAACAGCCAACAGCCAACAGCCAACAGCCAACAGCCAACAGCCAACAGTAGGGGGTCCAGCCAAAAGTAATCATGAATCAAAAATCGGTTTTATGTTGGGAGGCCATACAGTCAGACACCACTCATCAATCAAAAAACACAAAATGGCCGTTGGCCAACATCGACGATTATGGCGAACAATTGAACAAAAACAAATTGTGCTCTGCCCTCCCCAACCTTCTCACGAGGACTTCTTATTTTCTCAATCCACTCACTAAAAGTGCAATTTTGAGTATTCGGGCACATTTGCCTTGTCCTTGTGGATGTGCCCATATAAAAATTGCCAGTGCTTGACGCTTCTTCGCAACCAAAAATAAGCGGGCCGTGATAGAACAATTGAGCCGAGATGCCTCAATTGTATTTGATTGTTGCATCATCGACAGCCATCAAGTCCACAGAAAGGGCAATCATACCATTCCCTCCCTTTCAATACTATAACCAACCTCTGTCAATATGACCATCATCGTAGGGTGGGCTGCATTCATCGTCGTGATCCTAATATTACACCCAAATCCCCTTCCTTGCATCAACAACAACAGCGTGCATATTTGACATCATCAATGTTTGTTCTTGTGGGACCTCCAGTGCTAATCTCCCCATCCATTCATTTGGCACACCTCCTACCACCATTCAAGCATATGCATGATGGAAGTGGAGGGTGACTCACCAAGCCGTGACGACATCCGACATCAAGATGCCTCGTGACAAAACCAACAAAAACTCTGAGATGCATTGCGATGAAACCTCCATCTCCAGAGGCAGCACCAACAAAACTACGGGGCTTGATATTGAAGAGAACATCAATCTCAAACAATAACGCAACAATCAATCAGCAGCACTGGCAGCAAAAAGTGGGAATCGAATGAAACAACTGAAACATGACACAACAATATCATCCCTCATTCATGCAACAATCAATCAGTACCAGACAAATCGTGACCCTCCTCCCTCCACAGACAATTGTCAGTGGAAAGCAATAAATACAACAATTAGCTATTTGCTGGTCAATTAGATTTAACAATAGTACAATAATAATAGCTGCGGTGGTGGCAGCAGTCACAGAAAATACAGCAAATAAAATAATATTAGCTCTAAAAATCAACAATGAACAAAATTAATCTTTTTGTTATTCTATTTTTTATTGTTCCTGTTTTATTATTATAGATGTTTATTATAATAATCATTTTTATGATTTTGTCTAACTAATAAGCACATTATTATCACTCCCATTTCATTATTATTTTAGTATTACAATTACTTGACTGCAATAAAATTAATATCATTTTCATTGCTATTATCATTCTAATTTTACTATCATCATTTTATTTTTATTAATAGCATCTGTTAGAAATACTATCACATTTGTTCTGCTCTCACTGTCTCCATTTGCAATCTCTCCCTCGATTGTTTTGTTATTGCTTTCATAGTATTATTTCTGTTCAATCAATTTATTGATGTTGTGCTTTTACATAATATTATTTCTGTGCAATCAATTTATTTGTGTACATCTAATGTCTTACATCATCATTAATAATATTCTTAGTGTATGAAATCTTCTTATTCACTCAATATTTTCTTTGTTGGTGGAAAAATAATAGTATTTTTGCAAAAGGGGATGGTGAAAAATATTGGAGTATTAATATTATTAGCATTGGTAACATTTTTATTGATCGTATTGCTATTCCTGAGTGCTATGAAGTATTATCACATTTTGCCATTTAGTTATTGACCAGTTTTGATATTTCTATTCAAAATCAAACTTATTTACTTGTTTTTGATTTGACATTCACCTTAAAATGTTTATCATTGCCAATGCTATAGTATAATCAGTCACTCAATTTTTATTAATTTTTGGTGTGATTGGAGTGGTGTCAGCCTTTGGAAATCATTGAGTGTGAAAGAAAAAATAGTGTTGTTTTCTGTGACAATCTAGTAAAACTGCTTGTAGTGACAAAACTGTGGGAGGAAAAAGTGTTGCTATGGACAGATGTAGAAGTATTTTTATTTAAAAAATCTCGAGCGTCAAGATCGATGTGAAACTGATTTTTGTTAGACAGTTCTGAAATTTCTAGAAAAATAGCGCGAATTGCACAAATAGGTTAATATATACTTATCTATTACTTCTCATCATTAACGCTAGTCTTGCAACTTTTTTGAGTCATGAGCCAAAATTGAATTCCAGGTGGAAATCGAAAAACCGCCGCTTTGAGACACAAAAAACGAAGGAAGGGGTCTTTTTTATGTTGAAACTTTTTTCCCATGTACAAAAAAAATCATTTAAAATTATCACTTTTTATTGGACGGACCCCCTACCAACAGCCAAAGAAACTTTGTTTGTACCAAAGAAAGGCAATCATTCAATTCAGAGTAACATAATATATTTATTGATTATTGTTTGATATTTTGTTCCAAAAACAATCCATTTTCGTAGTTTGTTGAGCAGTGAAGAATTCTGAAAGTTATGGCCAATTTTCTGGTACTAGAATATGCTATGTGATTTACAGAAAGAAGCTTTGTTTGTTCCAAACCAATGCAGTCTTCCAATTTTGATTCATGTAATACAATAAATAATCATTATCATTGAATATTTTGAACCTCAAACAGTATGGATTCATTGTTTACTGATCAATGAACAAATGTCAGAATTTTGGCCAATTTGTTAGTAGGAGCTAGGTTAATTCTAGAAAGAAACTTTGTTTGGTTGGAAGAATGGAAACCAAGAATCTATTTAGAGTAATATAATATATTTATAAATATTATTGTTTCAAACTGTGAAATTCAAACAGTGTATGGATTCAAATTTTGAGAAATGTTGAATTCTAACAATTCTGGCCCATTCCCATTGCTAGTTGGTGCTAGATGAGTTCAAAAAAGAAACTTTGTTTGTTCCAAATGATTGTAACCATCATATTCAGAGTAACATAATACAATTATAGATGAAAAGGAAAGATATTTTCAGCCCCAACCAATGCATGGATTCATAGTTTGTAGAACACTAAAGAAATTATACGCGTTTTATTAGGTGCTCATTGCTTGATGATTTTATTTAATCATCCTATTAAGAATCATTGTCCCTGAAATTTGTTTAAAGTTTTGAGACGTAAATTTGACAAAAGTATTGAAAATGAGATTAGCTTGAAAGGCTGTAATACTCGATGTCATTCTTGTCGTCTGCTCTCATGCTTGTGATTTTTAATGCTCAAAAGATAATGAACTTTTTGATGTGTTACTACACAAATATCCAAACAGCCAGTGTGTGTTTTTTTCTTTTTCCTCCTTGTTTGCTCATTAATTTTTTCTTATTTTAATGCAGTTTCAATAACACAAGGTGAGCAATTATCTAATTCTGAGATATTCCACCATTCGAACTACATAAACCTATACTGTTCATTTTTTTTCGAGAACACCATGAAAGCCATGTCAATTCTCTATGAAATTATGTCATTTCAAAGATTCAAAAACCTGCATATATCTTGTGGGAAGTCAATACAAGCCTAAATCATGAATTGGATATATTCTGTTATTCCATTCCACATACATAACCATGGGGGGATCTGATTTTCCAATGATTTAAGCTAGAACGATCAAGAAGTGGAATATGTTCTTGTTAGAACAATTATATATGAAGTCCAATCATATAAATAGATACCATATATATATATATATATATATATATATACATATATATACATCGGAAATGTATTTTTACCATGCCAACAGTACTAGGGAACAACAATTTGTTTCACAGTATTCACATGAACCAGGTATTTTCTATTTTCGGAAACATTTGAAGGCATGGGTCATCCAATGATGAAAAAGTTGTCAATGTGTCAATTCTCAATGAAAGTATGTCATTCCAAAGGTTCCTACACCTGCATATTTCTTGTGGGAAGTCAATGTGAGCCTAAATCATGAACTGGACATTCTGATATTCCATTCCACCTACATAACCATGACGGGAGCTGATTCTCCCATGATTTTGTCTAGAAAGCTCAAGAAGTGGAATATGTTCTTGTTACACCAATTCTATATGAAATCCAATCATATAAATGAATTCAACAGAAATATGGACACTGAGAGAATCTAGCTTTACCATACCATGAACAATGAAACTAGAGTTTTCTATTTTTGGCATACCACCATGGAAGATATGGGTCCAACCATGGAAAAGTTGTCACTGTGACAATTCTCAATGAAAGCATGTCATTCCACCCAAAGGTTCCTTCACCTTCTGCATATATCCGTGGGAAGTCAACGTGAGCCTAAATCATGAATTGGACATTCTGTTATTCCATTTCACCTACATAACCATGAGGGGAGCTGATTTTCCCATAATTTAAGCTAGAAAGATCAAGAAGTGAAAATTGTCTTGTTACACCAATTCTATATGAAGTCCAATCATATAAATGAATTCCACACATACATGGACACTGAGAGTATGTAGCTTGACCATTCCAGGGGAAAAAATTTGTTTCACAGCACCCACATGAAACAATTATTTTCATTTGTGGCATACCACCATGGAAGATATGGGCCTAACCATGGAAAAGTTGTCATTGTGTCAATTCTCAATAAAATTATGTCATCTGTCATTCCAAAGGTTCCTACACATTCTGAATATCTTGTGGGGAGTGAATGTTAGCCTAAATCATGAATTGGACATTCTGTTATTCTATTCCACCTACATAACAATGAGAGGGGCTGATTTTCCCATGATTGAAGCTATAAATCCAATCATGTAAATGGATTTCATATATATATATATATATATATATATAGGGAATGTATTTTTACCACGCCAACAGTACTAGGGAACAACAATTTGTATCATAGCATATAGCATCCATATGAAACAATTATTTTCATTTGTGGCATACCACCATGAAAGACATGGGTCCAACCATGGAAAAGTCATCACTGTGTCAATTCTCAGTAAAAGTATGCCATTTCTAAGAGTTATACACCTGCGTATATCTTGTGGGAAGTGAATGTGAGCCTAAATCATGAATTGGACATTCAGTTATCCCATTCCACCTACATAACCATGAGGTATGGGATGAGAGTTGGTTTTATCTGGTTTCTAAGTGAATTGATGATGGAATGGTAAGCTTTTTGCTTTTGTTCCCACACACTTTTTTCTACCATCAGAGTAGATGGTGGTTTTGGCCCTAGGCCCTACAATGACAACATATTGGATCCTTTTGGTTTGCCATCATAGGGCACACACAACAACCCAAGACCAAGAATTCTAAATGTGGCACATACAATACAACTGCTGGAACTCATGGGTACATCAGTAGGAAATGCTCTTCTTTGCCAATTCGTGCTGGACCTATGTCATGTGTTGTGCCTGAGGCAATTTTTGATTGAACTATGTCATTCCCGATGTTTCTCTCTGCACATACATTCTTGTAAGTAGGTATATGCAGGTGTGTGAACCTTTGGAATGGTATATGACTAATGGGAATTGATACTGTGACGAGTTTTCCCATGGCTGAGGAACCTCTTTTGTGAGAGGTGTCCCAAAACTTGAAAAGTCTTCATGTTTGTGGGTGCAAACAAATGAATTGAGTTCCGATACTGTTCCCAAGCTCACAACACATTCCAATGAGATCTATTTATGTGTAGAATCATATATTACACTGACGTACTATGTACTATGTCATCTTATGTGGTGTGGGAGTAAATCAAATTTACATTATTTTAGCTTTCACTTTCTGCCAACAAAGATTTTTGTGTTTTCACTTTCATTTTCTGCCATCAAAGATTCTGGTATTTTTTCTTTCACTTTTTCTTGATTGACAACCTTAGTAATTGCTCTTGGTTTATCATATTGAGACTTGTGGAAAACTTCTCCTGCTCATACTTGGTAATTTGGGCACCTTTGGAGGTGGACACCTTTGGACTTGATATTGCTTGACCTCATATTTACATGGTTGTGTTGATTAAACTCATTGGGATTTGCTTTTGGGCAACATTGGCATCCTTTGTTTTACTTGCTATTGTTGTGCCACATTGGAATTTGCTTTTGAATGACTATCTTGATCTTGAGACTTTGTCATGACTAATGTATGTATGATTTACTATAAGTTTTACAACATGAATTGATGCCCTTGGGTTTTGCTCTTGGTTGGCACTATTTCTTTATTCTTGGTTGATCTACTGTTTACTTTATATTAGTTGACTCCATTGGGACGGCTTGTTGATCTTGCTGGGCTACTTTTGGACTTTCTGTATGTTGATCTTATTCAGACTTGCTATTAGTTGACCATGTTGAGACTTGATCATCATTGGCCTTGAAGAGACTTGATGTGAATTGATTACCATGGGCATGGGACTTACTCTTGGTTGACCTAGGTGGACTTCTTGGTCACTGCTGCCTCAGACCTCATTCAGATTTGCTATGGTTGGTCATGTTGAGACTTGCTCATGCTCTTGAGAAGAGAAGGAAATGTTATTCAAATTGTAAATTAAACTTGTCCTCCTTTTGAATAACTCCAATACCAATAGTTTGATTAAAGTGAGCATGTATTATTAAGATTCTAATAATATTTCCATCCCCCCTAAAACAACATGCCAGACTACGGCTACCAGCCATACTCATATTTAGGTGTCTCGTGAAGTGGAAAATGGTGTGCCAAAGTGAAGTCATGATAAAAATACCCTATAAAACACTGTCACACACATTTATGTATGTTTAGAGGTGATGCTTGAAGCCTTCTGATGCTATGGTATGCCATGGTTAAGAATTGAATAAAGTAAAATCATGGCAGCCATCTACTAGCCATACATACTTTTCTGTCTCATGAAGTGGAAAATAGTGTGGCAAAGACTGTTCATGATGATGGGAAAACCAATGAAACTTGATCACACACTTTTATATGATTAGAGATGATGTGTAATGTGTACTAAAGCATTCAAACACTGTGGCTGGGCATATTTAAGAATTGAATAAAGTAAAACCATGCCTGTGCTTGGCATCTACACTATCCATATTCATTGTACTTTTCTGTCTCATTAAGTGGGAAATGGTGTGGCAAGTCTGTTCATGATGGGACAGCCAATAAAACTTGATCACACACATTTATTTATTCTTAGGAATGATGTTTAGGGCATTCAGACACTGTTGCAATGCATAGTTAAAAATTGAATAAAGTAAAACCATGCATGACATCTGCTCTAGCCATACACACACATTTCTGTCTCATGAAGTGAAAAATGGCGCAGCAAAGTGAGTTCATGATAGGAACACCATACAACTAGATCACACACTCTTGTTTTTTTTAAGATTTATAAAAAAACAAAAAAACATGCCAGGTATGTACATGCCATACTAATACTACTAATACTATTCTGTCTCTTGAAGTGGGAAATGGTGTGGTGGCAACGTTGTGAGTTCATCATGGAAATATTCAGTATCATAACTTTATCACACCCAGTTGTACATGTTTAGGTGTGCTATTTGAGGCATTATGACATTGTGGCAGTCCACGGTTTTCAATAAAACAAAGAAAAAATAAACATGCCAGACATCTACAAGCCATACTCATATTTCTCTCTGTCTCAAGAAGTGGAAAATGGTATGGCAAAGTGAGTTCTTGATGTTGCTGGAAACATCCTATAAAACTAGATCACACACACATTTATTTTTAGAGATGATGTTTAATTTTAAAGCATTCTGACACTGTGGTAGGCCAAAGTTTACACTAAAACAAAGAAAACCATGCCAGACATATGTACATATCATACTTGTCATACTTCTCAGTCTCATGAAGTAGAAAGTGGTGTGGCAAAGTGAGTCCATCATGATGGGATAACCAATAAAATTTTTTCACTAACATTTATATATGTGTTTAGAGGTAATGTTTGAGGCATTCTGTCACTTTGTGGTTAGGCCAAGGTTTACAATAAAACAAAAAAATCATGTCTGGCATCTACAAGCCATATTCATGGTACATTTCTGTCTCACGAAGTCAAAAATGCTGTGGCAAAGTGAGTCCATGATGGCAACGACACCACACAAAACATTGTCACTCACATTCATATATATATATATATATATATTAGCGATGGTGATTGAGGCCTTCTACCACTGTGGCAGGCCAAGGTTTACAATGCAAAAAAACAAAAAACATGCCAGACATGTATATGCCATGCTCATAATTTCCTGTCTCATGAAGTGCAAAATGGTGTGACAAAGTAAGTTCTTGATGGAAACTGGAAACATCATATAAAAATATCACACTCATTCATGCATGTATAGAGATGATGTTTGAGACCAACATGGGAGGCCAGTGTTTAGAATCAAAGGTAGAAAAACCATTCCAGACATGTTGTACAAGCCATACTTCTTGTTTGTAGGTGTCTCATGCAGGAAAAGGTTTTGTGGCAAAGTGAGTGCATTGTGGGAATGCCCAATAAAACATTGTCCCTCACACTAATGTTTAGAAATGACGTTTGCGGTTTTGTGGCACTTTTGTATGACATGGTTAACAATAAAACAAAGAAAAACCATACCATACATCTACATCTACATCAAGCCATACATGTTCTTTTTGTCTGTCTTATGAGGTTGTCATTGTTTTGGCAAAGTTAGTCCTTGATGGAAATACTTAAGAATATAACTTGATCACACACTTATATGTTTAGATATGATGTTTGAGGCCTTCTAACAATATGGGGGACCAAGAATCTGTGCCATACATGTACATGCCCACACTCATACTTTTCTGTCTCATGCAGTGGGAAATGCTGTGAAAAAATTACTTCATGATGAAATTTCCCTGTATCATGTGTTCAAGCCTAACAGTGAAGACAGCAACAACTACAATGATCCTAAATACCTGGTTGTACGATCCTAAATACCTGGTTGTCTTACATAGAATACCTGATTATGATGCCAATAAACTGGCCACAGAGGAAGCCAGTTGCATTCCACGGGATTACAAAAATGAGTTGCATATCCTGAAGTTTAAAGATGAAAATGTAAACGTACTGAAGGGGACCACAAGAAGCATTGCCATTGTTTGGAGTACAATTGAGATATCTTTCAAAGATTTACCATCTGTCAACAAGTATACAAAGTACTTTTGCAGTACTGCTGTTGGGACTTATGATTATATTCATCTTTGGGTTGACCACCATAAACATAAATCCTCTCCCCAGTTGCGGCAATATGCATTGCAAATTGCTTTAGCCAATCCTTCAGGGGCATTGTGTGAAATGATATTCTCTGAACATGACTTTGCTTTAATGTAAATCAACATTGGTCTTTGCTCATCATAACTTGCAACATATTTATTTTGACAAGGAACATGCAGTGCATACATTTTTGGAGAAGGAGGACAAGAATGATTGGGCAAGGCAGAGTTGATGGATAATTTTCTTCTTCTTGGAAGAATAGATAGGACATCAGGTGACCAAACATATCGATAAGGAAATAATGAATGTTCATGGGGGAAATATTGTTTGTTTGGACTTTCTTTTTGATTTGTGTATATTAGATTATTTTTGTTGTAAAAATGCTTACTTAGGTTTCAGTTTTTACTTAAATTTGCAATAAATAAATATTAAACTCGGCTACCACTTTAACTTTAACAAACATTCTTTCATTTTTCTATCAAAAATAAGTTTTTACATGCTAGCTCCATTTTTTATTCTAAAACACATGTTTCACTTTCACTTTCACTTTTACTTTCTCTCATCATTGCAATGGTGTATGCTGTGAATAACTTTCACCACCATGTCTTTTGTATTGGATGCTACTCAATTATTTTGAAAAACTAGCAATGGAATATTGTCATCTAGCTATTATAAGCTTGTTTGATAGGCAATACCTAGTATGAAGATGTTAGTTCCCTTTTTGTTGCTGCCATTACTGTTTTACTTTTACCAATGCCAATGCTGACTTTTTGTCTTTCCTTTAGTAACGAGATGGATGTGTCTCATTATATCTGAAGAAGCCAGATGCCATTGTCATTGGTGTACCATAAATGTCATACATGGGTGGCAGCGCAACTTATGCTTATGAAATACATGATCAATACACAGTGCCATTGTATAGTTTGATGATATATGTGATCTTTTGAAAACAACTATTTCAGACACCATCTGACATAATGCATATTTGTTTGGCCCACTGGTAATAATATCATGTTTTATGGACTTTGGAGGCCTTTGGCCTTTGTGTGTGTGAGCCCAACTGTGGATTGAGAGTAATCATATCCAGAAAGACACAGGGAAATGGTTGTGATTCTTCCATTTCATGTTTGCCTCCCTTTCCCATAATGTTTGGTGTACTCACTTCACCATTATGCACAGCAGTATGTAAATATGAGGGTGTCAATCATGTTTTGTGAAGAGGGAGATTGCATACAATTGCATTGTTGTATGAAAGGGGAGGCATTGCACATTACCATTACCTAGCTGGTTGCTGGTTGTTAATGTTAAACAAGGATCTGGAACTAAAATGTTCCAGACTTGACACTTGACAATTGGTAAGTAGTTATACAAACAATATGATACTCAAAATAGGGATAGGGGTGTCACTGACATACCAACACCAATGTCAATTCCAGTTATCTAAATTTTCAGCTCTGGGACATTCTTGCAGGTTTGAATTGAGAATTGAGCTCAATGAGGTGAACATTTTGGCATCCCAAACATCCCCTAATTCTCCATGATATAGAAGAAACGAAGGGACAAGCACCAGATGTTAGACTGGTCATACTGGTAGCCAGTATCCAATGATGAAATTGCCACATACATTGCTGCCAGAGCAAAAGCATCATTTACATTTACATAAAGGTGAAGGACAAATGCAACTAAGTTACGAGCTACTGCTCTCTTTCTCTTTAGAGAGATAGTATTTGAAAGCGAGCGAACCATTTTTCATCAAATGCTGATTTATTTGAAAGTTGCAGCTATGTAATTTTAAAATTTTGAAATTGTTTTGCAGCTCTTGCATGTCATGGAGACAATACTACTGATGACGTTGATGGCAAAGGCTAGCTATTGCCACTTCGGACCAGAAGTAATAGCGTTATTTCTTCCTTTGAAGGAGGCATTAATAGACGGTCTCTCAGAGAGAGTGAGAGCGAGATGTAGACAGACTGACATCAGGATTACACCTTAAGGTGTCTCGTGACTACCCGTATAATAACAATAACCGCCTAGTGTAACAAGACCCTATTACGTAAAAAAAAACCTCTTTCCAACCCAGATTGGTTTTTAAAATATAAAGGTCTTAAAACATTGAACTAGCCTAACCCCCATAGAATAAACGAAAAGAGCACAACAATACCTTTCTATTGGTG
>JALLAR010001018.1:0-11895 GCA_036939335.1 Conticribra guillardii
GATCCAGATGATGGGGTTGAGGAAACCTTTTTGTAGTAGTAAAATAGTGCTTATTTTTATCCCAAACTGCCTAAAGGGCGCAATTCGGGGATCTTCCAGGTTAATATTGTACTACCACTCTAATATCTGCAGGCACAGGAACAGTTCATACAGATTTCTACATGCCTTTGACCTGTACGCAAAATTGTGCGCAAGACGGCAAATGTTTTGCTGTTCATTTTTAGTAAAAAATATGTATGTAAAAGTACTATTTGTTCCAACGTTAATAGTTGATAGATGTATGTTGTGTTGAATGTACATACACAGTCATTGTGGAGACTCCGTCAACTCTGGACTGGAATATCTGCAAGAACAATTCATACAGATTCCTACATTTCTTTGACCTGTATGCAAAATCCATTCAGCCTAGTTCTGCGCAAAAGCCGGCAAATGTTTTGCTGTAGATTGTTACTTAAAAATATGCATGTAAAAGTAATATGTTCCAATGTTAATCAATTGTGATGTGATCTGTGATGCATTTGTGACAGCAGCCCAATTGGGATGCTGTAAAAAGCTTAAGCTGCAATCAACATCATTCAGCATCGCAATGCCCCCTCGACAACAAACCATCGCCACGCCCACCTCCACAACAAAACAACAACTCACAAATTTCAATTGTGAAGAAGCATTTCCAACGTTAACCACTTGTGATGTGATGTGTGATGCATTTGCGACAGCAGCCCAATTGGGCTGCTGTAAAAAGCTTAAGCTGCAATCAACATCATTCAGCATCGCAATGCCCCCTCGACAACAAACCATTGCCACACCCACCTCCACAACAAAACAACAACTCACAATTTTCAATTGCAAAGAAGCATCAATTCTGCTTCTTAATTCAAGATCAAATTTGGCTTTGGCGCACCATTCAAAATGATAGCCCTCTCTCTTATAATCTGTCTTCCCCTTGCGTCAGCTCAAAGCATCATTCTACAAATGGCATGATAAAATTGGGAGTTAATACAATGGGCCAGCTCAATGAAGAAGGTAACATTATGGATATTATGAATGCGACAGATGAAATTGGACTTTGCTGCATCTTTCCTGAAGGCCGAGAAGGAGAGTCAACATCGTATGGGTGTGATTGAGAAGGATGGGGCGCTGCTGTTACTTTGCCAGATAGCACAACTGACAAAGCTTGGGCCAACCAAGACATTTACCCCAACCCCACCATTGGTTCTGTCCTTGATTTCACATCTGATGGAATAACAGCAGTCTCGAGAGCTCAATCCGTAAATGGCATGTTTATCATCACCCACGGCTTTCAACCTAGCGCCGAGATAAATAACCTCTATGAAGTCACTGTCACCATTGAGAATACTAGTGGAGAGGACTTATCTAGAGTGAAATACCGTAGATCCATGGATTGGGATATTCATCCAAATGTAAGTTCATTCAAATCAATGGAATGGTGCTGATTTCTTTCTACTCACTTAGTTGAAATAATTCTTAATCACTCATTTTGTTTCTACTCATAGATGTATAATGAATGCAGCACAATCCAACCAGATCCTAGTATAATCCATTTTCTTTTTGCCACCAATTCCAATGGGTTTGATGACCCTGACCCCTATGAACCAATTAAAGAGGCATTTCCTGGAGCCTCAGGTTATTATCCACCTGCGCCACTACTCAATTATGGACCGGACAACATTGGTGCAAATTTTGATTTTGACTTTGGTGTTCTACCTGCCGGAAAGAAGCATGGATTCAAAATCTATTATGGTGCTGCCAGAACTTGGGGTGAGGCTGATCTTGCCTTTAGTGCTATCAATGCAGAGATTTGGTCATATGGAGGGCCATCTAATCTGGAGGTTTGTACAGATATGAGCATTGAAATAAATGAGCATGCAGTCTACATTTTTGCTTTTGGTGACCTCGCAGGACTTGCTGAGGAACCCACACAATCTCCCACAATGGAACCCACACAATAGTCCCTCGATCTCAATGGAACCCACACAATTTCCCAGTGCAAGCCCCTTAATCTCAACAGCAACAGATTTAGATGCAGGATCACAACCCAAAGCTTCCAAGTCCCAGAAGAACAACAACAAGAAGGAAACTAAGGAAAGCAGCAGCAAGAAGAAGGAGAAGAAAACGAAGAAGGAGAAGAAAACAAAGAAGGAGAATGCTGCAATAATATTCCTGCAAAGTAGGCCCCTGTAGAGAGTGGTTTGCATTCAGGAATGCATCGTCAAAATCAACAAGATGCTCCAGGCAGGATGTCCAGGCAATCGTATGCTTGTCAAAACTGCTGGAAATGCTCTACGTGAAGCGCCACCAGCATCTTCTTCAACTCGTCAGGTGTCAGGTGAGATTAGGAAATCATTTGCTATCGCTATGTGCAGTACTTGGCTATATTCATCTCAATAATATCATTTCCGCCTGACTTCTTTTGTGATGCACTTATTTTGCTTATGAATCAATGAAATAAATATGATCAGTGACCGTTCCTGAAGGGGTCTTTCCTGGAGAAACAATTCACGTTAATTTCACGGACAAGAAAAATGAAACCACTACACTTGCTGCAGTTGTACCCCCAAAAGCTTTTCCCGGGATGCAATTTTTTGTGGAATTGCCAACAATAATTTATCACGACGCCCCCTATAATGAATCTACAACAAAGGATGATTTACTGTTGATTGAGGAACAAACTAATATGTGCACACAGCCAAATCAGCAAACATTGTTGCATACAAATTATTACCATTAGATCTGCCGACTTCGACACCTCCTTCCACTAAAATCTAAAATTGTTTAATTTGATATGCAACACACTTAGTTTTAAAAAACGAAATTGTGGACCACGGCAACACTACTGTGCTGTTCGATTTTGTTCAATCATACTCCATTCGTCTAATAATTTGATGAGCATGAAAATATCTCTTGAGGTTCTGCATCATGATTTGTCCCATTTCCCATTGAACTGTATGGAAACAAAAGAAATTCTGAAATTCTTAGCAGTACCATGTTTTCATTTGTCAGTCAGATCATTTGTCATGAGTTGACTTCAAAAGTTTCTGGCAATCAAACATTGTGTAGCATCATTATTTGCACAATTGCATGTTAGTGTCGTGTCAGGTGAAACACAATATTTGTGTGAAAATGAGGATGATGCTCGGTTGGGATTGTCATCTGCAGTATTGTTCTGGCTTTCAATTAATTGCTCGCATTATTTGCTAAGCTTTCTGTCTCGTAACATTAATTACATGTAAATGAAGTTTGATTGTCACTCGCAGACCTGACTAACTGTATGATGAGAAAAAGGAAACACAATTTGGAGTGGCTGCAGCAACAATCATAAAAGCTTCTAAATCCTTTGACCATATTCTGGTGGTACAATTCAGTAAAATATTTCAATTGGCGTTCTTTTCTGCTGGTTTAGGAAGGAAATGAAGAGCTCAAACAAAAGCAAAG
This sequence comes from Conticribra guillardii, assembly GCA_036939335.1. NCBI lineage: Eukaryota > Bacillariophyta > Thalassiosirophyceae > Thalassiosirales > Thalassiosiraceae > Conticribra > Conticribra guillardii. The sequence goes on from JALLAR010001018.1 coordinate 3,454, forward strand.
ATGGCATACCCACATTAAGAAAATACCAACTGAAAAAATGGAGAAATGTATTAAGTACTTTTTGAACTAATAATTCAAACAATAAGCGCATTGTTGAGATTGAGGCCATGCATTTTCTTGAGACTGTTGAGTCTTCAGTGTAACAGATATATATAATTTCAACCAACCATCAGCCCCCTTAAAATAATGGGTGTCCCAGGAGCCAGGAGGGTAATACCATACTTTTTGATACCGATTCATACGTATGTAGAGGGTAATACCATATCTTTTGGCATGGTATTATGTCAACATAAGTCGATCATGAAGTGGGTTTTGGAAGAGAAGAAATCAACCTGACACCCTTGCAGTTCCTGCAATAACTTCGATCATAAAAAGCAAAGGTTGACATATATTATACCCACCATACTAAAAATGAACACTAACAATAAATAACATTAAATTTCACCTCCAGCCGCATTGGACCAAATGAGGGAAGTGGATTAGATGACTAGAGGCGTGGTCGGAGTTGATAGATGATAGAAGACAGGCCAGTACAAAATTGGTTGTACCCCGGAGTATCGGGGTCAATTTTTTGTCATCATACGGGGAACCCAACTTTTCAAGAATAGGATACGCATAAAGCTGCGTTTTTAAGCTATTTGTAGATGTGCTGACCATGATCAGCCCAAAGGGAGGAAAGAATTAATGACTATAAATGTCAATAAACATCGGCCATCAATTCAACAAAAAAGGGAGTCATTGACCATCAACAGCCAAAATGGCCATCTTTGTGCACAAAAAAAGAAGTTGGTCGCACAATCGTCACATGACAAGTAGTACTATATTGTATGATACTATCGCGCCTGAGGCGGGCACCCATGCATTATTATTTGCAAGGCTCCACAGCCAAGAGCATTATTATTAAGGCGCCCCGGCCGACAGCATTATTATTCAAGGCTCCCCCATATCACTATCTAAATAATAATTAAACACGAACCACACCCACCCACTTTCACAACTACAAAATGAGCCATCAACTAAGACAGCGTACCATGCTCGTATCACCCATGAAGGGAAAGGCCTTTGTCCGCCATCTGCAGAAGTGGAGGGAACCTTCAACAAAATCATTTGTTTCCCAGGAGGACCTATTAGACTCCGTCAGAAGCTACATCGTCGAAGAGTCCCTCAAGCCATTCTGTATTGATCTTCATGGGAGAGAGACCAAGTGCAACTGCCTTCACATTTTTAGAGACAACCCTACAATTGTTTTAAACTGTGCACGCGAAGTTCTTTGATTCTTTGAGATGGATTCATCTGAACAAATGAATTACTTCTTGAATTGGAAACACAGTGCTGATGCTGTTGCAGTTGCATTGAATTGTCAAGAAATGCTATGCAAGTTCTTGTTCTTGACATTAGCTGAGCCTGATGATAGCAATCCGGACTCATGGGATTGCTTTGTTACAATGCCCCCACGTTATCATTGTGTAAATGGGGCATGCAAACTGCTTGTCATGGGCAAGAGCAGGTATGGGTGTATCATCAAAACGTGGCTTGAAGATGACATACCTGTAGAGAAGGTAGGATATCAAAATGAGGAGACACAAACTACAGCCAACGAATCAACTATCAAAGCCATTTTACTGCAAAACTGCATGTGTGGCTGAGAGTAGAAAGGGAAATATATCCTTGGGAAATGACCCAGCGGTAGAGACCAATGCACCCTGTGACAATCATAACAATCTGATCAGCTCACTTTTGGTCCACTGCCACATCTTAACAATACTATTTTGCAATGCAAAATTACAGGATTACTACCATTTTAAATACAAGCCACCAATTAAGTAATGAATTTGACTCTTTTGACATTCTATGCAAATATTTCAGGTTGATAACACAGATCATGAAATGCCCATGTAATTAATTAAAATTGAAACCCATGGAAATAGCAAGGTGTTACCATGGCAAAAATAAAAATGTAACATTTTGACCGCACACCCACATGAGTTTTCATGTCAATATTAGCAGAGCAATTGTCAAGTATCTGCTTTGCTGCACAACCAACATTGCTGTAGATCTTGTAACGTTAAACCAGTGAACATTTTACATTTCTTGTACTGCAATGATTTGAAGAGTTGGTGAGATGTGGGATGTGGTTACAGATTAAAACCAACCACACTCATCAAATTTTACTTCGTTATCTAGTGCACCCGGCAATCTAAGTGATCACTCAAAAATAATAGCAGAAGGTTTATGGTGTGAATTATCAATACAAAAGTGCTAGAGACACTCTCCATTAAAATAAATAAATGGATTTGATTGATTCATTCAGTACGTGTATTCAGTGCCCGAGTCACTTGATGAATCATCGTTTTCTGAATAAGAGTAATATGATCCATCATGCTTATCCTCAACTTGCTCGTCATTATCATGAACTCCTTCGATGTACAAAAGGATGTCACCTTCATTGTACATACCACAAACCGGAAGACCACACATGAGGTCATGTCCCCAGTTTGTGGTCTTGTTTGGAACAGCACGCGTAAACTCATGATCTGGCTTGTAAGAAGTGAATTCACTTTTTGTGCCATCATGAGTTGTTCTTGTACCGTCATATGTGGTATTATCTTGACTAGCAAGAGAATCAAGCGATCGTTGATTTCTCGTCTGAGCCTTGAGTCCATTTAAACTGCTCAAAGCATCACCTAATCTTTTGACAACTACATGTTCGTCTTTTGACGATGACCCCGAAGAATCCGTTGGTACAGTGTTGTCATGCGAGCGGACTTGTTGAGGAACATGATAGGATGGTAATATTTCAACACCCGACTGAGAGCAAACTGATTCCTGGTCCGACTGACGTGGACGCGAATCTTGCAATGGCGACACATGTGACGATTGGGACTGATCTTCCTCTGTTGTATTCGTTTCCGTACTACTGGAACGCTTGGTTTCGATGACATTATTCAAAGTAGAACTGACTGGCGTCCGCGCATCCTGAAGAGATTGTCCGTTAGTTCTATTGGATGGCACTTTCTTCTTCAAGATAACTTCACCTATCTTTGGGTCACATTCCCATCTATCACCACTGGAGCTTTGACTGGTGACAATCGGCCGGATTCTTGAAAACAGTCCCGAAGACGACTTTTCCTCTCCCGTGTGATCTTTTTCAACTTGCGATTTATTTCGTCGAAATCGAAATAGTGCCTTCTTGGCCACTCTATTAGGCGAGGCATGAACACGGACCCCATGCGTACCACTCGCTGGCGGAACTTCTTCTTTCGGTCGCGATGGTGAAGGGGCTGGCTTCGGTTTCAACATGTTGTTTTTTGGTTGATCCAACGCCAAGAAAATCAAAGAAATGTAATGCCTAACGACACAACATATTCGATGCGATCAATTTATTACGTGACCAACAGAAGTGGATGCTTTAGACGAGAGCAAATAATGGAGGTGTTGACTCGGATGGATACACAGTTTCTTATTGTTTGCACTCTAGATCTCGCAAAATGAAATACAATATGTTTGGTGAATGATGTGATTTCCTACTTTGTGGCATTTATGTTAAAACAATCGGTTAAGTGAGACGGCCGGGACTCCGTTTACGGTAACTTTCGAAGCAATTAAAATGGCGAGCGCGGGGCAGGTTTTGGTCGTATTGGTTGTGATCGGATCTCTTTTTGTTGGGCGTGCCGATTTCTATTATTGTGTTGTTTTATTGTAGTAATACACAAGAGAGATAATATTCATCGGATTTATGTACAATAGATACTATCGTATCTCTTGAGAGCTCTTGAGACAGAGGTTTTGTAAATTTGCAGATTTTGTTTAAATTTGGATTACACATTTTTCATGCACAAAGTACGATAGATAAGGCATAATTAAATTGACAAGCATCCGTTCACAATCTTCGACATACTAAGGCAGGGTTCGCACGGAACAAATCTCAATCGGAATGTAGGAATTCAATTAACCCTTTCTGTCGGCACGAAAGTTGGCACGAAATTTGGACAGCAGCGAGAAAAAATCTCAGATTTTTGTCGACTGAACAATTGCCACCGAAGAAGAATGTGTGCCACCATGGCATGCTGGTATCGTACCATGAATGATCATCTGTGTAAGCATGCACAAACCCTCTGACTCAAGCTAGTAGCTCAGAGCTCAGCCCCAACATGGAACGTTTGCAAAATAAAAAGAAGGAGTACTTATTAATTGTTCTTTGTACTATGAAGCAAATAATTCGATTTAGCTATTGTTCGCCTCGCTCAACTTCAATACTATTCAACGAATCAATTTGTTAAAAAATTACCGAAGACTAAAAAAATCCATTCAGCTCGAGAAGAGCCGCAGATCATTATCGAAGTTAATCCACATATTGTCCATATATTCCTTATCTTTTGATTCGCAACGAAATTCTGACTCTTCGCACACATACTCGCCCACCAAGATGTCAAAAGCGGCTTGTTCCAGACCAACCCATTTCATAAACACCGACTTGTCGCAGCCAACAAACTCACCTGTATCCTCCATAGGTTTCCCTCCTCGCGATGGACTCGCCGAGCCAAATAATAAATTGCTTAACGTAACAATCACAATTCTGAGCATTTCGGGCGTACAAGTTAAAGAGAGTGAAAATGGCAGCAAGAAAAATATCACATCCACCGTGCGTGGTAGATCGCCCATGCGTAGCAAGTTGCCATTGCGCAAAAAGTCAAAAGATGATGGCACTGAGGACTCCTCACTTACCATGAGTGATGCCTTGGCATCAGAGACTAATGTGATGAGATGCCCGCCCACAACAATTGTGGCATCATTTTCACGTAAAGTCACGAGCAGCCAAAAAAACATCATGACTCATGTACCTAGTCTACCAATTGATCTGCCTCCTTCCAATTCATCCAAAACAGTTAATGATGTAATTCATTGGCCTATGCAAGATGGCGGAAGTGTTGTAGGTGGTACACAGGGTTTGTCTTCCTTTCAATTTCAGCGATCGTTTTTACGGGAGAATCAGGGAAACATTCCCACAACATTGGGGAAGAATGTAAATCGATTTATTCCTCAGTCTTCCACTATCAATCTTGCCATTTCTCGTAATGGAAGAATGTTTAAATTGGGAAGTGCAAATATTCTAATCAGTGGTGAAGAAAATGGAGAAACCAGTATCAATGTCCCTGTTTTGGACTGCAATCAACAGCATTCTAAAACAGCCGCTTCCCAACGAAGATTCAGAAGAGTCACGAAACACAAGGAGATAGCTACTCCAATGGTGAGACTAAAGGGAGAGACATTGAAATGTGGCATCAATGTGAATGCCACTCTTCGTATTCTCGTTCATGTATCAGAGGCACCAGAAGAGAAACACCAGCAAGCTGATACAGGGCTTTCACGATTGCAGCCCATGCTAATTTCATGCGCAAGCGATCCAAGCTGGGAATATGACCCAAAGCAATCCGCCGTTGTGTTGAAGCGGCGGGATTCCACTCGAAACGAGAAAGGTCTACACACGATACAGGGTCCTCTGATTCCAGATCTGAAGGGTCTGGGCACTAAGCATGTTCCAAATATTGATGAAGATGTGCAATCCAGCAGCACTGAAACCATGACTTTTGACCATAGTTCAGCGACTGATAGCTGCGATGAGCAATCCTCTTGCTCATCTTCTTCATCGGGAAGTTTATGCACTATTACATCAGATCAAACAGAGCATGAATCGATAAATCATATCCCTGCAATAGAAATATTTCCTCTCGTGACAGAACAATCAAACAAAGGTACTTCATCTAATAAAAGTGCATCGTGTATGTCGGATGACTTGAGCAATGAACAATTACAATGTCAGTCAAGAGGACGGGAAATCATTCATTCTGCAACACGAAAAGTCGAAGATGCAACTGTAGAGACTTCCAGCACGATGAACGCGAAATCCCTGACCAAAGTGCAAAACAAAATAGGAACAGTGTTCCCACACATTTCAGGTGGAGCAAAGATCTGGGGAAGGAGATTCATTTGTGGCATTCCATCCTGCGGAGAGTATAACCAAGAAGGCGTTCTCTCATCTGTAAAGGACGAAGATACTTTACTGGTTGAACCAAAGTTTTTGAAATGCCGAGATCGAGTTAGTATGGCATCATATGACTCCGATGATTCTTCAACAAGCTCCAAGAGCGAATCTGGCTTTTGGGCATTGTAAATAAAATAAAGCACAATATTGGCTGAAACAATACGCTGGACGGGAATAAAACCTCTTTTACGAAAGAATTTGTTTAATGTTAATTGTATTGTAGTCTTTAATTATTTTGGAGGGGAGGGCAATGCTCATACACATTGCACCAATGCCATAGGCTATACAAATAACAAACATCCCATGCCCGAAAGAGTGTTACTTGCCATATCATTGCACATTCACGTGATTATGTGTGGCACATTGTGCCTCCTTCATTCTTGTATCTAACATTAGTAGATTATTACTCAGCAGCGCTCATTCTTGAAACTACGTCAATATCATTATTTCAAATGGGAAAAAGTAAGACAAAAAATGAGATTTTAATGTCAATTGTTTTCTTATTATTCATTCTACTACTATCTACTACAACAACAACAACTACTACTACTTCTACTGCTGCTGCTATCACTTCTTCTTCGCAGAGCAATGAAGAAACCTAAAAATATCACGAGCACGGAAGCCTAACCCCTAACCAACCGCAAATGCAACAATGTCATTGCACTGAATTCATTGACAGTAATTAGTATGTTTATAATCAAAACCAATGCCAAGCTTCATATCCCGATGTGTTTCTCCTGATTACAGGTTTGTGCTGACACATATGTGTCCCAATAGTTGTCAGTTTACATTTGAACACCATGCTTTGAGAGCAACCATACTCACCTTGAGAAATATTGTACATGGGGTTGATTGAAGATTGACTGATGTCATACCATAAAATCATTGATGTTGCTTTCAATAACACTATCATGCAAATACTTTGACAATGGAACAACCAAAATATAGATTCAGACAAGTGCCGAACAGTCTGGAAATAATACATGGCTAGCATATGCTGCTGATCTGAATCCCGGTCCCAAATGGAGTGGATTCAATTCCTTGAATCAAATGCCACATAGAACCCATATCAGGAGACCGGTGGCAAACATGTCACTCATCAGCCTGCTGCACATACAGGTGAGCAGATGCACACACTCATTGTCGACCATCGCTAGTAGACTTAGATAGTTAATGCTCATTATTTTTTAGTGATGTCCTGATTAGAACCCACATGTAAACACTGACCATGAACTCTCATTCTTCTTAGCTCAGCATACTATATCCCTGCATATACATATTCCGCTGCTAATTTTGGTGATGAGGGGTTGGAGACATAACACAAAGTCAGTGTGTTTGAACCTTGATTCACAATTCAGCTCATCCCATTCATCTCTAAAACTGATCTGGAATATTGAGGATAAATATTCTGAAAAGAAGCGAATTCCAAAAGAGATATTATTCACACTCAACCAGGAACAATGCAATGAATATTTTTTCTCCTTAGGCGCCATGATAATGATCCTTGATGACTTACCTATTCAAAGTATAGTATTTTAAGAGGACCAGTCAGATTCAGATTCAGATGTGGCAACACGGAGATGTACACCCCATTGATGGATGAAGAATTCATTTATAATCATACATTGGATCTTTCCAAATCCAAATGGAAGTACAACCCCACACAATGGTAATATCAAATCATAGAATTTAAGTGATTGAGTGATATTGTTCCCCCAGTGACAAAGTTATATGTATAACCGTTGGCAGCCAACAAAGATCTCCTGATCAGATTCAGATTGTGTTAGATTGTGGTAGGTGCCATCTACACATGTAACACAATCTAACACAATAATATAACTATAACACACGGACACGGAGAAATAAAAACTGTGCAAGCTCCAATTAGATAAATATGATGGATAAATTCAAATCTGAAATCTTCCATATGGTAGGAGGAAATGTGTGCATTTGTGGCTTCCTGCATCATGTCAGTCTGGAAAATATTGCAGCAGTTTGAATACTAGCCAGTTTGTCCACGATACTACCATACTACTCTCTCTCTAGAGTCTCTAGAGAGGTACCATACTCTAAATAATAATGTGCCAAGCCCACGATACTGTTACCATGTGGACGAAGAACTTATCTCGAGCTAGTATGGTATCGTAGAAGAACTTCTTGGTTCCTACGGAAATTTCCTTGAAAGTTCAAAATCAAAAGGTACCACTCAGTACTAGTTCTTTCGTTAAAAGTATTGTATGTGAAATACGTACCAAATTCTACACGTGTTCTTACACCTTACTAAAACTCTAAATTCCCTCCAGCCAGCTGGCTAGGTGATGGATCAGCTGGCAGCCATTCAAGTGTAGTACCAGTGTAAAACTACTTTGCATCACTATGGGGCCGCGTGTGTTTGGAGC
>JALLAR010001019.1:0-11333 GCA_036939335.1 Conticribra guillardii
TAACACTAAGTAAACATTTGTCCCCATTTGTCCCCAACCCATATGTCCCCACCCCTATTTGTCCCCAAATTTCATAGGACAAATTGGCATGTCCTAGGGGACAAATGGGGACACGCCGGGGACATGTCCCGAAAACCAGCCTCCAAAAAAGGTAAGGGGACGGGGACGAATACAACTAAGTTGACAGCTCCAAAAGCTCTGAAAATTTAAACTTCTGTCTTATTAGGAAATGAGCTCTGAATCGCAGACCCTTTTCAGTTTTTAGTCAAACCTGAGTCCAGACCTTTCGTGAAATGGTTTTTGTTTTTTTAGTGCCAGAACAACATCTCAGAACATGCAAAACTTTCTCTTTGGTCTTTTGAAGGAAGCTCAAACGCTTCCTCTATCTCTGCATATGAACTACTCCTAAATTTTAATTTAAAGAAGCTCAATTAGGGGGCTTGAATAAGTAATCCAGCAATTTCATATGTGTACATTAGATTTGGTCCACATGATACAATGATGATGCACTGGGCCCCTTTGTAAGTGTAAGATCATATAAACAAAAGTAATAGTAATATGCATCATCTCGTATCATGATAATGGCAAGATCCAACACCAACACATTAAGATTCCAATAAAATTTCATTGTCCACATTCAAAAACAATGAAACTAAACAGAAATGACAAAAAAATGCATATGAACTAAATTTTAGTTTAAAGAAGCTCAATTTCAATTAGAAGCTTGGATAAGTAATGCAACAATTTCATATGTGTACATTAGCATTCTAGTTCTAGATTTGGTCCACATGATATAATGATGATACACTGGACCCCTTTGTAAGATCACAAAAAGTGCAATAATATGCACCATCTATGATCATGATAATGGCAAGATCCAACACATTAATCAGATTCCAATGAAAAATTCGTTGTCCACATTCAAAAAAAAATTAAACAGAAATGGAAAAAACTAGACTGTGGGTTTTAATGCTCCATGTGAGGATCGAACTCACGACCTCAGGATTATGAGACCTGCGCTCTACCAACTGAGCTAACGGAGCGATAATATAAATGCGACGACATACATATATAGAGACCTTGTCTGTTGATACATAAAAAATCCGTCTATGATGTACGATACTCTCTCTAGAGAGTAGATCTGTTTTATCATCTGTTATCGTCCCGGCCGGCCAAGCGTAGTACGATATTATGGTGTCGTAAAAACATCTTGCAATCTAATGAAAACATAATCTTTGGATCATCTTCAACCCAGTGCTATCAAAAAGGCAGGCATAATAATACGACCAAATAATATTAGAACTACTGCAACTTGTCTTTGCCTTGTCGCGTTTCATTACTACCATTAATTGCAGACTGATTGCTTTTTTCTGCATATAATAGTTTTGCCTTATATTGAGTGTTATTGCCGTATTATCTAATAGGCAAAGTTATTTGGGTGCCTAATTTTTCTCCTATAACTAGGATACAACTTCGAGGGTTATTTCCTTCATTTCTGAGCACACACACTCTAAAGAAACAAAGTAGTAATAATGAGAAGTGGAATGTTACATTTGTATTGATGTAACTAGAGAGGTCTTTCGATAGAGAGAGAAAGAAAGAAAGCTGGAATAATCACTCATGCAATGGTACTTTGGGTGGTGTGTTAGTACCATACATGAGAGCTGGTTCCTAAATAATAATCGCGATGTAAATTGGCAGTTGTTTTCGCTCAACAATCTTCGGTTCAGTGTAAGTTGTTCTCATACAATCCAGACAGGAAGAAATGTTGCGCGAGGTAGGTCAGTAAGCAAGGTATGCTTCGTTGGACAAGGAAAACTAATTACAGTTTCTCCACGATGCATGTACAAGATAGTAGGTTCGCTGTTATGTTTTTCCTAATATTTATCTATTAGTGTGATTAATCGAAAAAAGAATGACCAAAAAACATCTTGGTCTGTCGATTCAGTGTGTGATTTCGCTCTTGATAAGGATTTTATTCCCTAGTATTAAGAACTACAAAGTCATCGACTGCGTTCCTCCTATGTGCCACCGCACGTGCATGAGCTTAGCATTGCAGATGAATCGGAACACTGATTTCATCCATCAGCCCATTATGGTATAATAATTGCAGAACAGGTCCTGGTGGGGATCATATCAAACATGCAAAGCGCTTATTTGTAGATGAAGGGAAGACCGGTGATGAGGTGATCGTATCCATCGAATCCAGGGGAGACGATGTTCTGACTGTCGTGACGGATGAGCTCGAGGAAGGCAAGCATGGCAAGACGTCCGTGTTGGAGCTCAGAAGTTTGACGCTTGGCAAGGATATCGGCGGGAAGGTCAAGTTCTCCGGTGGGGGAACGGTAGAAGCCCCAGTAGTCAACGGCTCCAATGGCGAAGATGATTTGGGCCCATCCGAGGAAGGGGATAGCATCAATGGCGGCAATTCCGTTGGGGATGTCGTTGGTGTTGAGCTGTCCGGGGATGAAATCGTATCCGAAACGGTAGGTCTCAGGAGCGACGTATCCGAGGACGGCAAGCATGGCTACACGTCCGTGCTTGACCTCAGCAAGGCGGTATTGGTCAAATTTCTCTTGAGAGATACCGTCGGAAAGACCAGCGGGGTCAAAGAATCCGGTGGGTGCGAGAACACCAACCTCGTCTTCAAAGGACCTGACAGCGGTGGTGGCACGTCCGGTTTGGACGGGGGCGAAGGCAGCGGCAGAGCCGGCAAGAGCAGCGAAAATAGCGAGCTTCATCATCTTGACTTCCTTTTATTCGAATTAATTGTGGCAGCTCGGCGTTGCGGATCGATCGATGTTCGCCGCATACAGCATGTACGTCGTCCTCGCATGCGTGTAGAGTACAGATCTAGTACAGATTCCCGTGGAAGCGCAATTTCTCAGAGGATATCGAGATTGAGATTCCTTTTTTGTCCCAATAATCATTACAAATTACTTTCCAAGAGGAATCTTGACTATCTATTCATTTTGGAACTTTATAAGTAAGTTCCAAATACACAAAATCCAAAATATGAAGCTTCATCCCCTATGTGGCGCTTACGTTTCGCTTCAACCAGCGGAAGATCGCGCGCGTGCCAGTCCTCATTCAATAAAGGAATCAATAGATGTACCGTATGTTGTAAACACGTAAGAATAGGTACTTTGCTTTAAATAATCTGAGACAATCTTCCAGAACTATGGTACTATCTACCTACTATGATTTAGTAATCCCCACTCGATCGCTCGCGTGACGAAAAACAGCCCCCGCCCCGCCCCCCGCCCTCCGCGACCGTCAACAAAAACTCAAGACACAATGGCATTTGCTACAGCATCAAGACTCATGAGGCGCCCTTCCGCAATATTCCTCAATTCTTCCCGTCTGAATTATGACGAAGCACTGGACTTCTCGCGTTTATCTCGTGTAACGGAGCTAACTCTGAACCAAGTAGATGCATTGACTACCGCTGATGAAATCGCGGAAAAAGTAATTTCCAGCAACGCCGAAATTGTCATCACCAAGGAAATGGAGGTGCCATTGGCGGCTCTAGAGAAATTTCCACCGAGCGTGAAATTAATGTGTGAGGCGGGAACTGGATACAACAATATTCCAATCGCTCAAGCAAGGTCTCGTGGGATAGATGTTGCGAATATTCCTACGTACTCTACTGAAGGCGTGGCGCACATGGTCATTACCTACATTATGAATTTTTCGGCGGCAATATTTCAACAGGCGAAAATGTTACACGAGGGCAACCGGGAAAACTTTCAAGTTTTCCAGCATCCAATTTATGAAATTAATGGAAAGAAACTTGGATTGATCGGGGGTAGTGGAACTATTGGAACTGCCGTTGCGGATGTCGCCCTGCCATTAGGTATGGATGTACTCATATCCAGTCGATCTGGCCGACTCCCATCAGGTCACAAGTACGAAAATAATCCCAGAGTTAAAGTTGTGCCATTGGATGAGCTTCTATCAACGTCTGATTTTGTATCAATTAATTGCCCCTTGAATGGTGAAACACGACATTCCATCGGGTCTCAAGAGATTCGTCTTATGAAACCTACTGCTTTTCTTATCAACACAGCTCGCGGTGCAATCATAAATGAAGCGGAATTGATTCAATGCATGAAAGATGGAGTTATTGCAGGAGCGGGTCTTGATGTACAAGAAGTTGAGCCTCCAAACTCGGAAAGCGATCTTTGGAAATTAGATAATGTCTTTTTGACGCCGCACATAGGTTGGCGACGATTGGAAACACGGCAAAGGCTAGTCGATATGACAACTGATAATATTGAAGCATATATCAAAGGTCAAAAAAAAAATGTTGTCAACTAGTGTATATTGCTAGGAGTTGGGTTGATTAACATATAGAGGAAACATTGGTTATGAAATAAGTGAAGGACTCAGTGCAAGCTTTTTAGTTATTTTAGTGATGTTCTGTCATCCAACATTTTTGTTGGATCATATGTAAACTGTACCAAAAATGGTACCAATATACCAAATTGTACCAAAACAAATTTGAAAAAAGATATTTAAAATTACGAAAAAAGATATTTATTTTTTACCCCTTGTTTAAGTTCGGTACAATTTGGTATAGTGGTACCATATTTGGGTACAGATAATAAATTACTTTTTGTTGGCCAGTGCTCAAATGGAATTTATAACTTTTTTGTAACAGAATAAGGCCCGGTTTGAATCTGTTTGAACTCTTTGATTTATTACGCAGACTATGTTCTCATTTTTGAAGTTTTCGTTATTGAGTTTTCTAAAACAACTCAACTATATCATAATAGTTCCATGTTGTTGTTGTTTTCTCTGCCTGTCGTCCTGTGCATTCCTTGCGCTGGAACTTTGACCACTTTTTGTTTGCTCTCCTCCTGAATTGAGATGATCAAACTTTTCAGCAAATGTATTCCACATCAATTTGGTGTGAATTTCACTAGTGAATGAGCCCATGATCTCTTTTTTCTCTATTTCAATCCCAAATTGATTTCGATTGATAGAGAGATTTGTCTGGGGTTAGCAATTTGCAAGATCTGTGATAACGTTCTTCCTGCTTGTGCAAAAAAGATTGATACTATCTCTAGTACAACATATCCATGTAACATCTTCCGGTGTTGTATCTGCTACTATCTACATCATGACAATCTTGAGAGCAACCAGAGAGCAACTTCAATTTATCTGTGAACCACCTGGTTTGTAATTTGTACGATACAACATCTTGTCCGATATGATGATGTAGTATTATCATCTATGTACTACATTTTCTGCTTGCGCATGCATTTGCGCAGCGCGTCTGTGTCATAAAAAAAAATTAACAAGACATAAAAAAATATTGCTACTACCCTCACATCAAATCACTCCCGAAATTATTCAACTTCTACATTATTTTTTATCATCAGGCAAATAAAAATGACTTCATCTTCAGATAAAGCAACTTCATCATGTACTGTGTCTGCCACGGTGGCACCATCACTCTGATCACTCGTCCAAGCAGGCATCTCCAACCGAAATGATTTCCCCATCCGTCCATCCTCGATGGCTCTGCTCATCATAGATATTCAAACATTTTTGACGCAAATTGATGACACCAGTCGCGAGTACAAACATGCCGTTGGTTTTCCTCGAATGATTGAAAATACAAAGCGTGTATTAGATGCAGTTCGTGCCATTCGACGCAATCGGGATGGGTGTGGATCCGAAGTTATTTTCACTTATCTCGAAGCCCTCACTGATAACTCAAGATATGTATCTCTTGACTACAAACTTTCTGGCCCTCTCCTGTCACAACTACCCAATCCCTCCTCTCCATTGAAATTCCTCCCGTCATTAAAGCCTATACCATGACAAGATATTTGCTTACCAAAAACTTCATGTTCTGTGTTCCAATCTACAAATTTAGATTACATACTACGGAATTAATGCATTGAGCAATTGGTCATATGTGGTCAGTTGACAGATCAGTGTGTAGAAAGTGGGGTTCGGGATGTGGCTGATTTGGGTTATTTTGTTAGTGTCGTGGAAGATGCATGTGGGGCCGATAGCGATTAGTGCCATTGGAAAGGATTGCATGGAATTAAGGGATTTGGAAGGATTTTGTGTACAGATCAGGTATTGAAGGAGATAGGAATAAACAATGATGATATTGGTAAAGAAGTAACAATTGGTGGTGATGATTTATTGAAATCACATGAGTCAAACCAAGCAGATCCAGTAGTTTCATCTCAACATGCCATCACTATTCCATCTCCATCTCCGTCCGAGTATTTTGGTAACAAAGAACCAGGATATCAGGCAGCTGTCCTTTGCTCACTTCGAGCAGTGCTGACGTTAAGTTTCTGCAATATTCAACCATAGATGCTTTCAATATAATTTGATGTAAGACAGTGGCACTCAAACACACGATATCATTACTTCCCAACGATAATGCAAGCAATATTTCTATCAATAAGCCTTCCCCCATGGATAACCCTGTAAGCATTGCAGAGATTTGTTTTGCGGTTTTGCTTTCCATCGCATTTGTACCTGCTCCCTCTTCCAATATTACCGCCCGTAATATATTAGTCCTTCGTCCTGACTTCTTGAGTTTATGAGTCCTTCCTTACGCGCTGCAAACAGCTATGATATTGTTCACTGGTCATGATCAACAGACGAAACAGCTAAGTCCATTGTGCACCTGTGGATTGCTGGAAAGAGTATTGCATGCAGCCAGAGAAGAAATGCGGTTGGAGTTTTGTGTTGGCGCTGAATTGGATTTCATTTTATTTCGGGCTGGAAATAATGATGATCGGCCAGAGCCTGTGGATTGTTCAACATTTGCAAATGCACATACACTTAATGAACAAGAAGAATTTATTGGCATCATGTACGACTAACTCCAGCAACAAGATATCCCTGTTGAAATGGTTCATTCAGAAAGTGCTTCCAGTCAATTGGAGGTGGTACTTACCTATTCTAGTAATTTCTTTCAACTTGCTGATGATGTCGTGTTAGCGCGAGAGACTATTGCTGCATGCGCCAAAAGGTTTGGGATGAAAGCATTATTTCTACCTAAAACTTCGATGATGGAGGCAGGGAATGGACTTCATTTACATTTTTCGTTCAAGGAATTAGGGGGTAGTAACAGCAATGAAAATTCATTTTCTGATCCAATGCAACCATCAGGAATCAGTGTCAAAGGAGAATCATTCATCGAAGGCATTCTTCACCATCTCCCTTCCTTGCTGAGCTTCACTCTTCCAAGTATCAACTCCTTTCATAGAATGGGTCCTGGGTGCTGGACTGGCAACAGTGTCCAGTGGTCAATTGAAGACAAGGAAGTTCCAATTCGTGTTTGTGTAGATTTAAATACTGGGAGTGCTACCAATGTTGAGTTTAAACTTTCCGATGCAAGCTCTAACATTTACCTCAAATTGGTTATGATTGTATCGGCGGGAATGGAAGGGATGAGGTTTGGAACGAAGCTTCGGTCGATGAGAAGGGATGTTGATATTTTTCCATCTATAGAGGATGAGTCCAATATTGCTAGAAGTGAACTATTGCCTACATCTCTTCAAGAGAGTCTGGGTCTTTTGAAGAGTAACAATTTATTGCTTTCTGTGATGGGCCCAGAGTTGAGTACAGCATATGTGGCCATGCGACAGGCAGAGATTGAACTTGGGACAAACAAAACTCTGGAAAATGAAGTGGTGTGTGCATTCAAAAAGGCTTAATAACATTGCCCCAACTTATTCGTTGGTGCAATTGATGGAATACTTTAAACAATACCATTTGAATAAAACTTTTGTGCGGCATTTAAACTTGCAAGGTCAAGAAATCTAGAGGAAGTAAGTTTCCAATGAAAAATTTTACGTGCATGTATTATTTCACGCGTTCATTTTGTTGAAGAGTAGTTGGTCAATAATACACAAATTAGAGTCCCTATTCAAACTAACATCAAAACATGCATTCCTAAAAACATTTCAAGTATTATTGAAGAACAGTCACAAAATAACAATTGCATTTGGACAGGATTTTATGGTAAGACACCAAATCGTAAGATGAAGTGTGCCCTCTCTCTGTGAAAGTTGCAGCCAAAACAATAATACCAAATACTTTTTCCACAACATTATCATGTGCTCTAGTTAGCATATACTAAAACATGATCCCGTCTCCTTGGCGCCAAAGAAAATATACCCCATCATCACGGCTTGCAACAATATTGTATGCAGTAGGTTTTTTATGCCCGCGAACCATGATCCCACAAAAGCTCGCAAATGGTATGCCAATTCACTGCATTATAAAGATACATAATGAAGGATATGATACATTGTTGACTCGTTCGCAAAGACCAATCCAAATGCTACTCAAATCATCAGGTTGGGGAAATCTGTACCTTAGAGAGCAAGCATGATGATGATGTATCCACCAGTGCCTCTTGCCCTAAGAAAGTATCAGAATCAAGTGCAATGGTTTCATTTGAAGATCAATCAACTGTCCCTGGTGAGATGATGTATTAGCATGTTGATGTGCAGGATTACACAAGATAATTTCAACTAGCTCTACACACCGTCTGAGGCACAAGAACTTTCTTGACGACGGAATAGTAGAAGGCATTTGTTTAAAAACACTATCTACAATAAAGGTGAGCAATTCATGCCACTAAAGGAGACTTAAGTATTTTCATTACAATACATAGACTGCTCCCCTCTTCAAACGTATCTAACAGGTCAAGATGCAGCAATAGCAGACATTGTTCTTTGGTTTGGTTTAGAGGACTCCTCGTTACAGCCAGTTCAGTGGATTTTATCGAACACACGTTCGCGAAGAGGGACTCTGGCATGAGATCCACCAAACTAGGTTGTCAAAAAAGAAACACCTCTCTCTTCCAACTCTATCATTAAAAATATGCGAGACGGTTTGTTCGTCACAAACAGGAAGGCTGTGATAACTTCGTGCTAGGTGAATTTAACGGTAAAGGCCGTTGTTGATGCGGTCAATGACGTATTCAGGAGCAGAGGGCTTGGTGGTGAATCGGCTCTCGTACTTCTTGATGACCTCTTTCTCTCCGGCGGTAAGTCCGGGGATTTTGTAGACATCGGCGACCTCCTTGTATGGTCCGTGGGAGACGATCTTTCCAGCGGCACCGGGGTACATGCCTGGAAGACGAAGGTAGGCACGGACATTGGCGTTGTTAAGATCGACAGTGGATCCACCTCCGAGGTAGGCAATGTTTTCGTAGTCAACACGAGCACTGGCAACGGCGGGGATGGCGGCGGCACTGAAGGCGGCGGCGGCACCAAGGAAGGCACGACGGTCGGACTCAGCGTTGAGGGCGGTTTGGGCCGCGGGTTGGGCGTTAGGCGCGAACGCGGCGGCGGTGCTAAAACAGGCAAGAGAGGGGACTATGGTTAGAAATATTGATTGGTACATGCAGTGTGAACAAGGGCGTTAACGCATTCGTTGAATGACACAGTCCTGACGAAGCCGAATATCAGCCCCCCAACCGTCCAGACTCAAATTCAGTAGGCGTATTGGGTGTATTGCATTCGTGCGCATTCCCGAGAAATCAATCCCAGATATTGCTCGATCTGACCATGCAACCGGCGGTGGGAGACCCTCCTAAACTTCGCATTTAGCATGAATCCATGCATCGACCTTAACCTAGAACGCCTTTGCATAAGACAACCTACAACAGAAAGGATGGCTTCCAGATGACTTACGAGACAAGGGCGGCGACGATGGCGAGCTTCATCTTGACGAACTGTTAATTGGCAAATAGTGGGATTGATTGTTGCGGTTTCAAGGTCGTCCAATCAGAGTCAAGGAGATTTTTTGCTTGAGAGCTTCGGTCAAGCGTCCATTACGCTGACGTACGGAACCGTAAAATAATACCAATATACTTCAATATATTTTAATCAACAATATTTAAATAATATACTATATTAATGAATGTCTTAGAGCCATATAGGTATTAACAAATTGACTTCTGGAAGGCGTGCGTCCGTCGACCACAAAATCAAAGATCGCGGAGGTTGCTGTTCAACTTTCAACATCCTCCAATCTAGTGATTCCTTCGTTCGTGTGGACAAATTGTTCAAGGAATCTTAGTATCGTGGAATCTTCGTTTAAAAGACTGGACTCACTCCTTTCCAAAACATTATATTTAGTACATAGTACTCCACCCTATCTAATGGATAGAGAGGCGGGCAGGCACTGGAGAGAGAATGGTGTGCTGCTGGCTGTTGTTTTGGGATGACAAAAATCTTTAGTTCACAGATAATATTATTTGTCCACCAAAGATAAAGAATTAATGGGGTACAATATTAGTCATTACATCATATTACATCTCAAGATTGGAGAGATCTTATTCTTATCACAGATGGTGTGCTGGTGTTGAAGTTTGGTGATTTGTGTATCTACCCTCCACATGTCCAATTCTATTTACACACTGATATAATGTTAATGTGGGGTGAAGTGGAAAGTGCAAGGGGTGACAATTGTGCCAGTGCTATCTACTAAAACTTAAATCATGTTGCAAATATTGTTGTGACTGGTTTTTTGTTTGTAACGTTGTGACATGTTATGTACAAGATTTGTTCATAATGATATTTTTTTTATTTGACAAATATCTCCTTCACAACACAGCACAAAAATATCTAGATATACACTGTTATAGTTTTATAGTTTTTGATATATTTATGCACTCCAATACACCAAAAGTAATAAAAGAAATCATTACCTTTCTATTTCTACTATGAAACACATGGATGATCATTCTTTTACCTACTACTACTAATATGACCTATGGCACTTATTTGTCTCTTTCAACAGGCTAACAATGAATGATGAATGATTGTATGTTGGTGCTCCCCCTTACATCATATTTGTAACTCTACCTGCATATGCATATACACAACTATTACTATTACACCAATACCATTACTATTATTTACCAATAAATTCCCACTCTCCTCTCACACATTGCCATTGCATAGTTTTGAACTCATCTCGGTAAGCTGAACGTTATGGTGTTATGCAAATTCTTGCAGCTTCAACAAATCAACAGAAGAGAAATAAATTAATATCAATGGGAGGGTACAAAATAAATTACTAGTCCTAAACTTAATTGAGGATGTCCTAGAAATGACCAGGGTTAGAAATAAGTAAATGGACCCTAAGTATACTTAGAAAGTAAAGTAAAGTAAATGCAAAATTTGCTTACTTACGCTTTACTTATACTTAGGTTTTGTTGCCTCAGTACCTTACTTTTTACTTATTTCAAGAGCTCATCTGACAAAATATATACTTAGGCTTACTTACTTATATTAAAAATCTTTACTTAAGCTTACTTAGATATGATGGAACAG
>JALLAR010001020.1:0-11332 GCA_036939335.1 Conticribra guillardii
ACCTTCTTTGAAGACTTCAACAAATTAAACTCAATAGCTGTGTTGCGGTGTTTGCGTTCTCTTGCAATTGAATTGTTATGCTTTTCCTTGATGGCTTTAATTTCAGACAGTGATATTTGTCTCTCTTGTTCAATATCATATAATGATCGCTGTTTCTCTTGTTGAAGAACAATGGACAAAGACTTTTTCTCATGAACAAGTTCCGCCAATGCCTTTTCTTTCTGTTTACAAAGAGTGCTTAGTGATAACTCCTTCGCTTCCTTCATGGCTTGAATGTGGATGGCTTTTAATGCTGTTGCTTCCTTCATAGCTGCATTCATGGCTTGCTTGTGGGTTGTTTTTAATGATGTTGATATCTCCTTTGCTTCCTTCATGGCTTCCTTTGTTGCTTGATTGTGGGTGAATTTTAATGCTATTATTTCTTTTTGCAACTTATCAGAATGTTGGTTAGCTTCCTGCATTGCTCCGTCATGGGTGGACTTCAGTGTTTTGATCTCATTTTGTAACTTTTTCATCTTATCAACAACACCGTTGACAGCAGCAACATGATTGTTCCTTTCATTTGTCCTTGATTGGTCACATTGTTCTTTCACATCAGATAGATTTTGTTTGCAATTAACTAAATCTTTATCCAGTAATTCGAAAGCCAGTTGTAACTGATGAAATGTAGTCTTTAAGTAGTTTACTTTACTTGTTGAACTATCAAGTCGTCTCTTGGTATTGCAAAGAAGACCTCTCTCCTTAGCAAGATCTGATCTATGTTGCTTCCTCTCTGATTTCAAAAGATGTCCTGACATTTCAAGTTCTCTTCTCAAGAGTGTGCATCGTTCTAAGGATTCAAAGGAATGCTTGTTTGATTCTTGAAGTTCTAGAAGTACCTTTTGGATGGATGGTTTCCTACCCGCAGGAGACTTTAGGTTCTGTTGCAAAGAAGAACATTATTTATTAGACATTGTTGTTCACATAGAAAACAAAAAATCGAAACAAAAAAGTTACTCACTGAAGTGACAGATGCATTGGAGGTGGCTTCAGGGGAGGCGTCAGCGGATTGATTTGTTTCATTATCCATGGTATTGGAGAAGGCTGAAATCGAAGCAGGGAAGGGGGCAGCAATGGATCTACTGTATGACAAATTTGCATTACTAACTGATGCATTGGGAGGTGTCACATTAATTAATGTTTGGGAAGACTTGGATGCAGAGGCAATGTCAGCAGCAACAAAGGATGCATTGGATGGGGTAGTAGCAGACGATGAAGTTGTGGATGCAGAGGAGGCATCATGGACGCATGCAGTGGCAGCGATTTTGGTAGAGACGGAACAAACTTTCGAAATTGCAAAGGAGGCATCATTGGTGCATGCAGTGACGGCAATTTTGGTAGCAGTGATGTATGGGTCAGCAGCAGCAGCAGCAGTGGCAATGGAGGAGGTGTAGCAAGGTTTGGAGATGGTGGTGTTGGCAGCATCATTGATGGATGCAGTGTTGGCATTAGGAGGGACAGTATTGGTAAATGTGAAGGAGGAGGTGGATGCAGTGGCGGCGATTTTGGTAGCAGTGATGGATGGGCCAGTAGCAGCAGTGACAGCGGTGGCAATGGAGGAGATGGAGCAAGGTTTCAAGACAGCGAAGGAGACATTATTTATGGATGCAGTGGTGGCGATGGAGGAGATGGAGCAAACTTTTGAAATTGCAAAGGAGGCATCATTGGCGCATGCAATGGCGGCGATTTTGGTAGAAGTGATGGATGGGCCAGTAGCAGTAGCAGCAGCAGCGGTAGCAATGGAGGAGGCGGAGCAAGGTTTCAAAACAGCGAAGGAGGCATTATTTATGGATACAGTGGTGGTGTTGGCAGCATCATTGATGGATGCAGTGTTGGCATTAGGAGGAACAGCATCGGTAGATGAGAAGGAGGAGGTGGATGCAGTGTTGATTTTGGTGGCAGTGATGGATGAGGAAGACTCAAAGGATGCATTGGATGGGGAAGCAGCAGAGGATGAAGTTGCAGATGCAGCAGATGGACCAGCAGCAGCATCAGTGGCAATGGAGGAGAAGGAGGCAGTATTTATGGATGCAGTGGTGGCATTGGAGTTGGCAGCATCATTGATGGATTTTGGCTTTAGGAGGAACAGCATCAGTAAATGCAAAGGAGGAGGTGGATGCAGTGTTAATTTTGGTAGCAGTGATGGATGGGCCAGCAACAGCAGCAGCGGTGGCAATGGAGGAGGCGGAGCAAGGTTTCGGGACAGGCAAGGAGGCATTATTTATGGATGCAGTGGTGGTGTTTGCAGCATCATTGATGGATGCAGTAATTGAAGAACGTGGTGTACTCTTTTTTTGTCATTTCCTTGAGGATGAAATGCCGATGTAGTACTACTCAAACTCAATAATCAATTAAGGATGGTGTGTCAAGAGTGGAGTGGGTTTGATCAGACGGAGTGAGAGGGTGGGGGCAATGGCGGAAAAATACAATACCACAGATCTAATGGTTTCGTGGCCACGAAACATTGTAGTAGTAGTACTAGATTATGTCTAGGGATTGTGTGTGGGAGGGCAAGTGAGAGCGAGCAAGGGAGCGAGAGCGTGGCGGCAATGGCAAAAAAATACGATACTACAATCTACCTTCGCGGGAAAGCTAGGAGTTTTCTTCGTGGTACACGTTTTGTGGCCACAAAACAATAGTACTTATTATTTTATGGCACAGTGGTATGCAGAAAAAATTGTAGAATAGCGTGGAACCATTCGCGGGGGCGAATTACGCTTCTGTTCAAGAGTAATATGTTCCCCAAGATTTGATTTCTGGGGGCGTGAATAATAATCGAATTCAAGAATTGAAAAAAAGGGGTGAGAGCAGTGACATTGGTGATGGCCGTTTACATCGGTCACCGTTTTTTTTCGTTTATGTATTTGGTCTGGCCTCCTCAGCTCTTTTCTATCAGGCTGTGGAGCAAGAATTATTTTTCGGCCAATCTCGATATCGGGACAGTTTTTTGACTCGTGACTGCCTTTCACCTGGACCCCCTACTGTTGGTTCTTGTGGAATGAGTTTTGTTGGTGTGTTGTTGATATGCAGAAGAATTCACAGTGACTGATGAAATTGATGGCTTCTTGGGTTGTGATTGCTGGCGATTGTATGCTGTGATGGTGCATAGGTTTGTGTTGTGTTGGTCTTCATGTAGCCTTGGTGATCATCTTGTTGCTCCTTTCTGTGTTGGGATAATGATTGTTCAAATCCATGGTGGTAGCATTGGTTGTCTTGTAATCACTGGTACAGTGCCAGGCTTGTTATTTCAGGTGACACGGGTGTGGATGAGCTTTGTGGTCTGTAGATGGTGCTTTGCAGTTGGGTTTGTTGATGTTGTGACTGTATGCTCCGTCACCCTATGAAAACTGGGCTTGGCCATCCTCTGAATTGGCTGAGTGGTTCGTGGTTTGTTTTCTTTTCTATTTTGTTTGTTGTAGGTTGGAATGCAAATCAATCAATAACCAAAATGATACTCCTATTTCCGAAATATCCATAGATTGGCCATGCATAGGTTGGAACTACATTTCTGTTCCGGGATTAGAACCTATGCCGCAACTTACATACATTGATCAGAATTTTCCATCACCATTACGACTTCGCGCTCCATTGCAGTGGTCTTTGGATAAATTGCTTTTATTCAATCGAAACTACAGCAACAAGGATTGTCAAACTATGCCATGCACAAAATACTATGATGCTCTACTTGCACAAGAACGCTACATGGAATTAATTTCATTCAAAAATAGAATGGACAATGATCGGATTCTGTCTGGTCTAAGTCTAGGTGACGATTCCATTTCAAGGTCTCTTGACGGATCATCGTTCGAATATAAATGTTTGAAGTTCAAGTATCTGCAAGAATCTGTGCTTCCTCAGGTCCATAGAATTAGATACTTCCATGATGACTACCTTAAAAAGATGAATCCAACCTACAACACAGTTGACAAGTTCATTTTATTTCCATTATGCCCACGCAATGAGGTATCGTATGATGGCGTGCTACTCACAAGTATCAACATCCATCAGCGTTTGAGATTAATATAACCGTCTTCAAATGTTAGCTTCAAAAAATCACATGGTTCCCAACATCACAAGATCTTTCAATACAGAGATGTTCTTACAGATGAGCAAATGGCTAACATTGATTTGAGAATATTGGCGCACCTCACAAAAATTGGTCATGAGCAATACGTGAAGGTGATATACGATGCAACAATGAGTTACTACAAGCAACACAATTACCTACACGATGCAATTCATTATCTCTCAACTATCTACAAGATTGATTATCCAGGATTCCTGCAGCCAATACAGGTGCTTCTCGGAACGAAACGCATTCAAATAGACCCTACGAAAGGAAGATGGCGAGACCACGAATATTTTGTCAGAAAAGTTTAAGATGCATGTATTGCACTTCGTGTAGAGTCGTTTTTTTGGCATAATGATCTTTTTTTTACGGTACATTGGTGGGCGAAGAATTATTTGTCGACATCAAGCGTAAATACGATGACTATTGTATTATGCTTGAATCATGCCCATGTCAAATAAGTAGGGGGGTCGCACTATTCATCAGGAGAGCTAAGTCGTGGCATAGGGCATCCGATGGTGTGAAGAGAGCAGACTTCGTATTATTGGAACAAGAAATAACACACTGGATTCCTGTATGGAAAGCATGCAAAAAACCATTCTACTACAAAGCGGGATTGCGTCGGCTTGAAACATTACATAAAATGGACCCAAATGAGCTTGAATTGATGAGGATGAATAGGTTTGTCAGAATGTCAAAAGGAAAACATTGCATTTCTATTGATAATTTTGCAAGAAGCACAATCTGATGCAGAAGGATGTAAAAGAGATTGATTTTCTTGATAAAGTGGTCGAACAATCCGCGCACTTGCATTTATTTCTTAGATGTAGTGATGAACTTTTTGGTGTGATTGAGCACAAAAGCACTTTGGCTCCATCCACAAAAGATGATGTGAATTGTATTATTTTGTTTTTGCATTAGTGTAATGTGTTTTCTGATTTTTCGAAAGACACCCCGTTGGAAAACAATACGTTTTGGTAGCAAGTCAAAGTTCCTGTCATGGGCACTGGTGGAGATTCAGACAAGAAACGAGGAAGCGTTCCCCTGTCGGCATATGAACAACAATGTCAGTCGATACTTCTTAGTTGGAAAGATCACGTATCTCCAATATCAGTCGATGATATTGTCGGGTCAAATGGTGAAGTTTTTGACAAGTTAGAGGGTGGCACAGACAGCATGAACATTGTCCATAGTGAATCAGCTGGTTATGCAAACTCAGACAAAGAAGTGGAATGCGAAGATGACACATACGATGCTGTTGCTCAATTAAATGCTAGTATTACTGAACATAATGCAACATTGAATACAATCGACGAGCAAGAGGCAATTTTGAAGTCGCTCTGTAAGGTTAAGAGGTATATGCAACAAATAAGGATTGTCTGATTGATGGTATTCTGTGGGTGTTAAGGATATGAAAAAAAAATTGATTGAGAGACAGAAGTATCAATATGCGATTGATGAACAAGTATGGCTTATCCACAAAGCTGTTGCATTCTTTATCAAAAGAATGGAAACAAATATGGCAGAGATAAAAGAAATTATACGGGATTCAAAAGAAAACGGTTCAAATTATGTATTGTGTCAATGGGAGACAGATTTTCTTAATTTTTTTAATTAATAATGCGTTACATGTGAATGTATTCTATTCTTTAACATTAAAATCGTGCCATGCAGATTCTTGGCTTAGTGTAAATTCATTATACTCACCATCTTCACTGCCGTCATCATCCCTCACTTGATCTCAATGATCTGCGCTGCCAAGGCAACTAGCTTCTTCTGGTCTGGCGACTGAGCGCCCCATCCCCCTGATCCATAGTAGATGAGCAAATTGTATTGCTTGATGGAGCCATCAACAGTGACGGGAATGGTGAGTATATCTGTAGCACCTATATCCCACTCCATCTCTTGTGACTTCTGTCTTAAATCCTCGCAAAACGTTACTGTTCCCTCAGAATCCACATCATACTCCGTTGGGAGTTTGGCAGTGGCACTGCTGGTCTATTGTCGTAGACCGTATGTGGTTTCGTAGTTGATGAAATGGGATGAGTTTGCCTTGCCTGGAGTAGCCGAAAAGATGGGAGTGTGTATAAGAACTGTGCTGCTTGGCGTTGGTGTTGTTGGCATTCCAGTGCCGGTGGTAGGTGGTCTGAGAGATACAATGATTTGGTTCATGTTGCTCCCAGTGATAGTACCGGGGTGCTGAGAAGCAAGTGCGGTGGTAATGGCAGTTTGTATGCCAGTCATTAGCTTCATCATGAACTCAGTGGAGATTCGTGCTGGAACCTCATCGTCACTGCCCTCTTTCGACACCTTGGTGGCTCCTTGGGTAGACATCTCGATGGAGAATCACGATGGTGATTATAGATAAGCTCAATTAAGAGGTTTGTTTAAAAAGCTGCAGTTATTTCAATGATAGGGTAGACTTTTAAATGACTGTGATTAGTGCAGAGGAAGCATGTGGGATTATCTTAGAATTTGTGTTTCACGTAGATATAATATAGTAAAAAGGTAGAATCGATAGATTTGGTTTTTGTTTATAGGTTTGATATTTTTATGAGCAAATACATGCTCACTATTGGTGGCGAGGCCACGACGAAAATAACACAACAATCAAATTGCGCAATAATCTGAAAATAAAGACAACGGATTAATCTAAAGGGGAGCTCTCAATTTTGATGAGTTTCCCCATACATATTGGATGGTGCAATCATGAGATTGCATCAACATGCATTAACGAATCGCTTGCCATGGTCTGCATGGTAAGTATGTCCGGCATTTATTAATAATGGATTGCTAGAAAGCATCTAGCACTTAAAAATGCGGGCATGGGATTGACAATCTTCATTGAATGCCAGTGGTGGGGAGAGCAGGAGGCGAAGCTGCAAAATATGATGAGATTGTGTTTTGTAATGTCACAATCATCTTGTTTTGGAAGAGGTGTCTCCAGTGACGTCATGGTAATGGAAATCGCTGATTGATTTAAACGAGAAGGCTAGCAGCCCAAATGTGACTGATATCGGGGCTCCAGCCGCTAGAATGAAAATCGTAGGTGTGTATCATATAACAAATGACACACACAGTGAAGTATGTATTTCAGTACTAATGAAGGTGTACTGGCAGTACGAAGCTGGTACACGTACACCATAATGTCACAGGAAGATTTTGGATTTGAATTTATCCGTCATATTTATCTCATTTGGAGCTCGCACAATTATTATTTCTCTGTGTGTTAGATTGTGTTAGATTGTGTTAGAATGTGTTAGATTGTGTTAAGGCCCACCCTTACCATGAACGTTGATGCAGACGAACGCTGATGCTTGGAGTAGAAAACTTGCTAAAACTCACCAGCGTTCGTCCGCATCAACGTTTTTGCCCGTCCTTAGCGGACGCTGATACCGCCGTTAATCACGATCACCACCGTTCACCCCGATGAGAACAGCGTAGACGCTGAGTTTGATCATGGCAAGTATCTAGAGCAGCGAAGACGTGCAATACAACGCGACCTTGAAGAGACTGAAAAGGAACTTGAAGGGAAGCATTCTTCTATCTCTGTTGATGATCATGAGCCTCCAAAGAAGAGACGGAAGCGTATTATTCTTGCAAAGCGCAATGAGGACAGAGAGCTTGAAGAGATTAAGCCTACAGATTCATGGTGGTACATCTTGTACGTGGCATGTCCCCAGACACACTGCCGTCGATTCTTGAAGAAGTTCAGGCATCGCTTCTGACTACCATATAACAAATTCACAAAGCTTGTTGAACAGGTACGCTCCGAGAACTGGATCCCACGATGGACTGCTGCGAAGGAGAACAGTGTTGGTGGGGTCGTATCATCACCACTGGAATTGCTGGTTCTTGGCAGCCTACGTTATCTTGGATGTGGATTTACATTTGATGACTATGAGGAGGCAACCGCAATATCAGAGGAGGTTCACAGGGTCTTTTTTCACAGGTTCATTGATGTGGGAAGGAGCATTTTGTTTAAGCGTCATGTTATTGCACCAACTACTGCCAAAGACGTTTCCGATCATCTTCGAGAGTTTAAAATGGCTGGTTTGCCTGGATGTCTTGCATCAATTGATGGAACTCACATAGTCCATGAAAAGTGCAGATAGATTGAACCATCTTCACAAAGGTTGCAAATCTAAGCACACTACACGTGCATTTAACTTAGGGGCAAATCATCGATGGCGTATTCTATGCTCTACAACTGGTCATCCTGGATCATGGAATGACAAGACCCTCGTTCTATTTGATGACTTCCTTTGCAAGCTGAAGAATGGCACTATACTGCAGGATAATGAGTTCTACTTGCTAGAAAGGAGAAATGGACAGATAGTGTCAGTGAAGTACAAAGGTGCTTGGGTTTTTGTTGACAATGGGTATTTGTCCTGGGCAATTACAGTGTTCCCTTTACTCATAGTCAGACCAGGACAGAGATTAGATGGTCCAAATGGATTGAATCAATGAGGAAGGATGTTGAGTGCACGTTCGGGATACTGAAGGGCAGATGGAGAAGATTGAAAAGTGGAATACGTCTGCATGGTACGGACTCTGTTGATGCCATTTGGATGACATGCTGTGCTTTGCATAACATGCTGCTGGAGGCTGACGGCTTGGATCAACCATGGGATGGCGTGACAGCACCAACTAGTGAATGGCAAGGAGAGCTTGGTGGCTTTAAGATGGACGATATTCCAGTAGCATTCTGCCGTCTCCTCAACCTTGCTACGGCGAGGGCTTATGACACTTCGACTTCTGGCACACCCACTGTACAAGATGAAGCTGAAAACGATGATAATGAGCCAAGTGCTGCGGATATGCATGTTGAGGAAGATAATGATGGAGAGGAGGTGCGTGTTGTTAAAAATCTCAGCATGAAGTACTTTCGTTCAAAGTTGGTGGAGCATTTTGATATTCAGTGGCAAAGAGGTGAAATTGTCTGGCCACGTAGCCATGGAAAGGCAATCTCATCTTATGTTGATGCATCTTAAATACATAATCAGTCCAATAAATTGTAAGACTTTTTGAAAAAGTCTTACTAAATTTGGTGGGCTAATATATTTCTTAGTAATAATTAAATAAATCCTTCCAACTACAACTTCCTGCGTTCGATACAAAATTAATATGAATCCTCAATCCTACAAAATGAAATACAATACGAATCCTCCACTTGGACTCTGTGCACCTTGTCATGTGCTACGTCACTCCGTATCTTCCGACAGCAAACTCATGTCTGCTTCATCATTTGTTGGCAAACCCATTACTTTACGGCTACGATTCAAAAATAAACTTACTTCCTCAGGCGTCTCCACGTTGGTGTTCTGGAGATTTTTTAGATGCAGTTGGTTTGCTTCGATTTCAGCCAAAAGCTTCTCGTACTTCTCCATAGCTGCGTCACGTTTTTCTATCTGACCACTAGTGTTAAGAAACTGGCAATTCGTCATGTAAGTTTGTAGGGTTGTGTTTTGCGAATCAATCAATTTGGTTAGGCAAAGGATTTCACTGTCTTTTTGTACTTGGGAAAGCTGAGCTTGTCGCTGAGCCATAATGGCAACTTCTTTCTGACTCTCAGCCCCTAAAGACATGCCCCTTCTTACATCACCAATCCCAGCATCAAAATCACGTTCGTCTGCCTTTTCCTGTATCCTGGCTTTACGTGCCTCTTTGCGGGAACCTCCATCATTATCTGATTGAAACAAAACTGCGAGTTGCTTACCAACAGAAGATAGTGTAATGCCCAAAGGACCCCATGCCATGAAAGCCATATAACCACGAGGGTTGTATGACAATGGAGGATAAGTTCCATTATATACATGTGCAGAATAAATGTCACCGCCATTTTCTTCTGCAATTTGTGCAATATCTTCAGCATTATAGACGTCAGATGCAATGTCATTGGCCTCAATGTTTTCATAGTCCTCTTCTTCTTCATCTGATCCATTCTCTTCATTCTCACCCGCATCTTCATTATCTGCACTATCAGTAGGCTGCCCATCATAGACCCATCGAACAATTGCCAATTATTCATCTCAAAAAGAAGGAACTGCTGAAAGTCAATAATTTTCTTGCCCAAGGGGAATCCATACACAATAACCATCTGCTTTTTCTTGTTGTGCTCATCTTGATCATCATTGATTGCTAGATGGATTAAACTAAGGAACTTCTTAGACTCCTTGATGACAGATTGAGCCCCTTCGAGTAGACTACGTCCAGTGATAAGGTATTCGCACTTGGAAGTTGTAGTCGCAAGTTGAGCAGCAGTTAAATTCCTCTTCGCAATAACCGTGGTGTAGCGGTCATTGATGATGTCTGGCTTGAGGGTCAATACCATGCCTTCGCCTTCCAAATCATCTGACAACTCCCAGAATACATCATAGCAGTCTTTCCCCTCAAGAAATTGAATGTACGCAGGCATAATCGAGCTACTTGAAATATTGTTGCAGGCAAATTTTGTAACGAAGTTTGTCAGCTTGTCCTGCTGTACCAGATTTTGGGTGCTTGAATCCATGATATTTCTCAAACATCACGTCGTACTGTTCACATTTCCCCATGTCTCTATTTCCTGTTTTCATGGGTGAATAAATCATTGCAGCAATACAGTTCCGAAGCTCAGTGGCTTTCATTGATGGGTACAGAGTACTTTTTGTCTGCTTAGATTTCTTATTGGAAGCAGGCGCAGGCGTAGGAGTGTTAGAACGAGGGCGTGACTTCTTGGCAGAATGAGGTTCTTGTGGGGTTTTGGGGTCTGGGAGTGGAGGCATTTCAGCTGCTGCGGCATTAGCAGAACCAGTGGAATCAAATGAAGTCAACAGTGCAGACTCATTGCCCGTCATAAAAAGAGGCATTACGCCATGGAGCCAAAATTGAAAAGCACTGTTTAGCATCATCCCAAGGCAGTGACGGGCGGTTGGATTATTCGGTGTGATTTTTTATGTTGGCGTCGTAGCTTATTTGGTGTGATTTTTTATGTCAATGTCGTAGCTTTTACGGGGGGAATGGAGGGCGGGAAAGATTTTTTGCTCATCAAGGAGCGGCGAGGGCAAAAAATTGTAAGGACGGTGATTTCGTGGAGTGTGACAAATGTTGAAGAAGACACAAAAAAGACACAAAAAACGATCAGCGTCCGTCCGCATCAATGTTCACGGTAAGGATTGGCTTAAATGCCATCTAACACAATCTAACACAATCTAACACACGGAGTATTTTTCGAGAAATGAGAAG
>JALLAR010001021.1:0-11331 GCA_036939335.1 Conticribra guillardii
ACTCGAGCTGATCAAAGTTTGAAACTTCAGGACTAACTGATTAAACTAATGATCTAAACAACTATAATCTCACTGTCGTGATGATGAAGTCTACTGCCAGCAGATATGGACGATGTATGGACGGTCTACTGCCAGTAGACATGGACGACGGCCAAGAATGATGATCAAAACCAATCTGTCACCACTGAGATCCGCTGGCCCCTTCAACCTTGGTACCCAATACAGTGCACAGGGATCATAGTCCATGGACTTGAGAAGCATGTGTCGAGGCAGACAGAGTGCCACCAGCACTTTATTGCATCCATTTTTGGAGCAGTCGTGTCGCCATCCACGTCGACACGTACGACCATGCTCTCGAGCCATGGAGGGTCAGCGACCTGGGACTTCCACACGCTTGTTAAAACCGCACCAGCATCTACACCAACATGAACATGGCAATCAACTGAGCATATATTCTGATGATGAGGGGGGGGGGGTCATAATCCCAATAGCCGCAACTCCTCTACAAATCCAAAAGACAGCTCCAAATCCAAAACCCAACAGCCCTCCCCTATCATGATGTGTCAACTGTCAACCACTCCTTTTTTGAGCACTACACCATCCTCTTGTGTGCAGAAGTTCCAACCCTATACTGATTCCTGTGGATTGGTGGAAGGTGCAAGGCACAGGAATGATCACGCAACAAAGCATGGCAACAATAGTATCTATGTACTAGTTATTATTTTTCCCTAGCTCAACTTAACGTGAACCAACAAAGGGAGGAGTAGTACATTTCATTCTATCCGGACACACCTACTATCTAGGAAAAATGCACGATAAAAATGGACCAAGCGATGCACATCCACATCTTTCATCAACTGTGCCAATTTGCAAATGCCACACCACTCACAAGACCTCAAACGCCAACTGTCACAATCACAAGTGAACAAGATCAAAATTTCTCCCGTTTGATACCACGGTACTTGGTACTGCATCGCATCTCAACAACACTCAAGAATAAATTATGGAGCAACAAATCAGCTCATCCACCATGTTCCATATCGGTGACTTTAACTGGAGAACATTTTTTCACTCCTAGGCGGAAAATGCGTTTGAAACCCATGTCTTGCTTAAGGATTTTTGGCCCTTTTCTACTTACAATTAGTAAGGGCAGTTTGCTTAGTAGAGTTGTAGAGTAGAATAAATTAAATCTAAACACCTATTGTAATCATCTTTTTTATTAGGGTGGAAGTGGAAGATTGCAGATTGCAGAGTGCTGCGAGGAGTTGTTTACTAAGAATAATAATCACACGGTCACGACTCACAATTTCCAGTTTACTCGTGACCGGAAAGATCCAGTAGAGATATGTACTCTGTTGTACCATCCGTTAGATTAGACAAAGGAATTAATAGGTCGAATGCATGTGGTGGATCAGCGCTAAATAAAAAAATAAAAACGAAGAAGAAAAAAATATCAATCAAGAAGAAAAAATCATTCAGTGCACAAAAAGATTGTTAAATTTCACAATCCGACAATGCGAATGCCATGAAGCTGCTCTCCTCTCTGACCGTCCTCGGCAGCAGCCTCCTCGCTGTCGCCACCCGCTCTGCAGCAACTGCAGCACCCGCAGCGGAAGGCATTCCTTCCACGAGCAACAACAACAATGACGTCAGCCAAAGAGCCTCGCCGCCAGCAGGTCCATTGCCAGCCGTAGAGGAAGCCTCTTCTGATTCTGCTGCATCCGATGATGATAATGATTATTTGTGCACCGTCGATGGCGCGGATGGAACTTCTTGCTCTGCTAGTGCTGATGACTCGTCGTCGCCGTTGATGGCACCACGTCACGAACGTGATTATTACTGCGTGGATGACAATCCAATCAATCGTCAAAAATATCAAATCTTTCGTACATTGAACTGTTTTCAGGATGTTGTTGTCGCTAGCAGCAGCAGCACTAATGGGTAAGTGAGGCTGAATTCATTGTTTCGTGACACTGAAAAGTTACATTTTAAATTCGTCATTGATTATTTTCATATCATTTTTATTGAGTTTGCTTTGTTTTTTTATACTATTTTTGAGTATTTATTTGTGCATTCCTCTTGCTTTTCTGTTGCCTTATTGGTGCATTTTGCTGGACATTATTGTTATTTCTTTGACCTTGCTTCTTGTGGAATGATGAAACTTACCCAACACCATGAATTTCTCCTCTTTTACTCAAATTATTGATGCATTAAATGAATTACATCATCAAACAAAAAATATTCACAAAATGAATTGCACCACTCAATCAATGCATCATATCAAATATTCACGCAACAAAATTCATACTTACATCAACCACTCTATGCATATCCTCTTCATCCTGATGCATCATTTATCGTACTACAACAATTTCCATGTTCTACAATTTGATGAAAATAAACAGAGAAAAAGATTCAAAAGTAGTGATAGGAGATTTTGTATCGCCTCGTTTGGAACCAGGTCAAGTTGCCCCTATTCTCTGGCGTCACTCTGTGAATGACAAGCTTGAAAATAATCATGACGCATCAAATAAAAATAATGATGACAACAGCGACAGCAGTAATAATGATGAATCCGTCGACAAAACGAAAGATGCAACAACAAAATCTACACCATTGCCACCATTAGGAGGTAAAATAGTCACCCAACACGCCTACCAAATTGGCCTCCCACCAACCCTCATCACCACCCTTCTAAACTATTGCAATTCCATGGGCATCACCGATGCATTCCGCCAATTCACCCTCGACCCACACAAACACGGAGGAAAACCCATCCCCGCCTCCTCCGATCACAATGGCAAATTTATCCAGCTAAACGATAAGAATGAGAATGATCAATATCAATGGTATGCCCAACGACCGGCACAAAAGTGGAAGTCAAATATGCATTGGATCTCTCCCGCAAATGAAAAAACACATGAGGCATATCTCAAAGTGTTGGGAAGAGGGGATTTTGATTTGGTATTGCAATCGATTGGAGAGCAACTCGCATTGGAGGGGTTGGTGGCCTATCATTTGACATTTATTGGAGTGTCACATAGTGTGCAGGGATTCCTTCATCATGATTCGCAATATACCGGAGGGAAGGTGTATAATATTATCATTCCGCTTTTGTTGGAGGAGGATGTGGATCCCGAATTAATACTCTTGGATGATGGCGAGGAACAGAGGAGAGGGGGTTTTAAATACCAAGTTGGAACGGCGGTGATGATGGGAGATGATGCGATGCATGGAACACTGGAGTGTGATTATCGCAATATCAATTCGACTCATTTTCGTGATGGGAAAATCGGGGGAATGAGAATGGCGGCAACGGTGTATGTGGCGGATGTAAATCAAGTGAATGTGGAGAAGATTGCAAGTGAGACATTGACGCAGATTTTTCCGTTGGCGGATACTGATTGGCTTATGGCACAGCGTGGAAGGCATTGGAGGAAGGATGGTGGTGATGGTGGTAACAATACATCCTATTCGATTGCCAATGACGTTGGAAGAAAGCCATTTCGATTTGATGATGAATTTGATGAATGTTTCGATAATGCGGAAGATGGGTTGTGCGAATCAGATACAGAGCTTACTCGTAAGCAATGTTTGAAGAGTTGTAGTATATATATCCAAGAGGGCCCTTTTTCTACCAGACTTGTCACTAGTAATGGGAAAGAAGATGATGGGGATGGCAATGATGGCTCTAAGTTAAATGATGTGGAAGTTTGCACCCAAAATCGAACTGGTGGTGAGGAATGCAAAATTTATTTAGATGACACTTCCATCGCTGGCGATTTTATCATTCCCAAACTTGAACCAGGAGATCTATTCCCTATCCTCTGGCGCGATGATAATGCAAATCGTACTACGGAGTATGCCTTTCAAATTGGTTTGCCACCTGAGCTTACAGAGGAATTACTCAACTATTGCAACCGACTTGGAGTTACTGATTTGTTCCGTTCGTTGGTTGGTGACAATCCCATTCAACCCAAAGACAATGATCACGCGGGACAATTCTTCGAATTATCTGATGGAAATAGGTGGTTTGCTCAACGACCTGCCAAATTTTGGACGTCAAATATGCACTGGGTCAGCCCAGCAGACGAACAGACCCATGAAGAATACCTTAAAGTTTTGGCAAAGGGAAATTTCGATTTAGTACTGGACGCTATTGGAAAATACTTGGGATTGGAAGGTCTTGTGGCCTACCATTTAACCTTTATTGGAGTTTCTCATAGCGACAAAGGCTACATGCATCGTGACACCCATCATACTGGTGGAAGTGTTTACAATGTGATCATACCCTTGATATTAGAAGAGGATGCGCTGCCCGAACTGGCCATAGCTGATGATTACGAAGAAGATCGGATAGGAAAGCTCAAGTATCAATTGGGAGCTGCAGCAATGATGGGAGATGATGCGATGCATGGCACGGAAGCTTGTGATTATCGCGAAAAGAAGGGAATGCGTATGGCAGCAACAATTTACATCGCTGACATCAATGAAAAGAATGCCATGGCAATTTCTAAACAGACGTTGACACAAATATTTCCACCGCCGGATTCTAGTTGGCTCATGGCACAGAAGGGTAGGCATTGGGACGGAGTGTCAGGTAGCAAAAGTTTGCTTCGTGACAAAGGGAGGAAATCATTTTTGTTTTATGATAAATGGGATGACTGTGTGGACCGTGCTGAAATGTGTGAGTCTGATACTTCCGAAACACGCGTCAAATGTTTAAGAAGCTGTAAGATTTATGAATCCGATCTAGAGTCAGATAACGACAATGTGGAAAGGAGTGATGACATTGGAGCTTTGCTTGAAGTCTGCTCGTTAGACGAATTGGGCAAACAAGAAGAATGCCGTTGGACGAATGATTCCAATCTATCTGATACAATTGTTATTCCTAAACTAAAATCTGGGGAAATTTTTGGGCTGCGCTGGAAGCAAGACGGAAAGAAGGCATCTCAGAATTCCTACCAAGTGGCTCTTCCGCCCTCATTGACAACTGAGCTTCTCAAATATTGTGAAGAAACCGAGATTACACGCTTGTTTCGCTCACTTCTAAGTAATGAAACCATGGATCCTGGTCAGGGCCACTTTACTGATTTGAAAGATGGCAATCGCTGGCATGTCCAAAGGCAGAGCAACCGGACCCGGGACAATGATATGCACATACTTTCACCATCCGACGAGGTTGCGCATGAACGATTTTTAGACGTTCTTGCCAAAGGTGACTTTGATAGCACTTTGATAGCAATTGGGAATTTCCTCAAATTAGGCGGATTGGCTGTTTATCAAACATCTATTATTGGGCTTTCATACGCAGAGGAAGGATGCACCCATCACAACTTCACTGAAACAGAAGGCAGCGTGTATAATGTGATCATTCCGCTAGTTATAGAGAATAATGATCCGCCTATATTTGTAATAAAACACACTACAGAGGGTGGAGCAGGAGAGTACAAGGTTCAGCTTGGAAATGGCCTTATCATGAGCGATGGTTCAATTCATGGCATCGCCAAGCTGGATTACAGAAAGTTGGAGGGTATTGTATTAGCTGCAAGTATCTATATTGCCGACATTAGGGAGGATAATACTGAGGTTATCATCAAACAAACATTATTATCACAGCCATTTCCACCTCCCGACAAAGACTTCTTATGGGCACAGAGAGGAAGGCATTGGGGTTATTCCAGCAGTCTATGGGATGATGATGGGGGCGAACCTATTGAAGCCCGCGATAAATTGGACGATTGTTCGGATCGAGTGAATAAAGGAATGTGCGAATCTGATGTTGATGGCACTCGTTTCAATTGTCCAGTCTCATGTGGTGTTTTTGCTCCAGATGCAACATCGATTATTCCCATTGGTCGTAGCCCAGGTGGTCTGCCCCAAGTAAGGTTTTGTATCAAGACGAAAATTGGCAGGACTTCATGCAAGACGTACGACGATGTGGATACTCCCGGGTCATTCATCACACCTTATCTCGGTCCGTGCGAGATGTTTCCTATCGTTTGGAGGGAAGATGGAAAACAGGCTCATAAAAACTTATGGAAATTTGGACTGCCTGCTGAACTTAGCAATAAGCTCCGTGCGTATATCGACCATCTTGGAATCATAGACCACTTGCATGTCCAAATCTATGAGCCTCAAATCGATCCAGCCAAGATCGAGATAGTACACTTCGGAAGAAAGAACTTGAAGTGGTATGTCCAACAGCCCCAAAACCAATTGAAATCTGATGAACACATCACGTACCCAGCTGACGAAGAGGCCCATGAAGATATTATACGAGTCCTCGGGGAAGGAAACTTTGATCAAATATTAGCTGCCATTGGAAGTAATATGGGTCTTACGAACTTGGCGGTGTACCATGTTGCATTTTCCGGCACTTCTCATTCTGTGAATGGAACTATTGCTGAACCGTACACTGTAAGATTTAGTGGTAACAAGGCATTTAGCGTTGTCATTCCACTTGTAACAAGCGGAGAAAAGTCATCTGATCTTTTGATAGTTCAAGATAGCGAAGACGAGAATCAGCATGGTGCGGTGAAGTTTGAGAATGATGTTGGCCTAATACTAGGAGATGGTTTAAAGCATGGCAAACCAGAGTTTGACTATCGGAATGGACTTCAGTTAATAGCGATCGTCTATGTTGCGGAAATGGATGCTGAGAGCACAGATGCCATCGTCAACTCTTTGGATCGCCTCTTTCCTCCTTCAGACAAAACATGGACTGAGGCCCAGGCTGGGCGGCATTGGGGTGGCAGAAGTAGCATGAAAAATGATCAGGGGAGACTGCCTTACGCAGTAGTTGACAAATTAGATGATTGCCCACGTTTAGCTGGAGAAGGAAAATGCAATGATGACTTTGAAGGGGCGAGGCAGAATTGTTTCAGCAGCTGCAATGTGCTTAGTGAATACACTGAAGGAGAGTATGTTGATCGATTTTTCGACAATCTGAAGAGCCAAAATGATGATACTTGCGTTGACTTGAGTCCATTCTGCAAGGATGAAGCAAAAATTGGTTTGTGTATGACAGATAGAAATTACATGGAAGAAAAGGGATGCCATCGCAGCTGCTTATATTGCCTGAGACCTGATAGCAGAGAGCTGCTATCCATTGGTATCAAGCAGGTGTTGCAATTAGACAAGTCTGAAGAAGAATATGAGGAGGAGGAAGATAAACCAGATGAAGATGAAGAAGGTTTTTCTATCCCCTCTCCAAGAGAAGTAGCTGACGTCTTAGCAACGACGGAGGACTATTTTGGTGAGTGCAACAAGCGAATCGATGTTTATTATTAGATTGGATGTGATGATTTGTTCGAAAGGATTTGTCATTATTAACTCGCATCTTTTGCTCTCATCCCTTTGTAATATTCCCCTTCCCGTTATTTTTATTTTTATTTTTATTAGTAAATGTTGTGCTTGTGAATGATGACTATAAACATGTTAGGTATGTTGCAAGAACAACAAGATGCATTCTGATAAAGAAATGTTTGTTTTTCCATGCATTTATACATAACATGTTATGCTTATATCAATCTCCTGTTTGTATCAATTGAACAGGCTTTCTTGTCGCAATTACAATGAGAAGTGCTCATATTGGGCTGCTCAAGGGCATTGTGAGGCAAGCCCGGGATGGATGGGCAAGAACTGTGCGGCAGCTTGTATGGACTGCTTCATGGTCGACTGGGACTATCGCTGTCCAATCGATTACGAGTCGAACGCTGTTGGTTCCGGAGACATCGGTGGCATGTTTAAACGTTGGATAGAAGAAGCAGGAAGCAAAGATGTGCTTTCTTCTGACAACCCCCCTGTTGGTAAATTTGAGCACCCGTTTGGACAACTATCTGTTCTCTCCAGTCCGTACAATGATATGAATGATTATTTGACTGAGGAAGAAAAGAACAGCGACGAAGTGTTTCAGCCACTACCATGGGTTGTTTCGATTGATGGCTTTCTATCTGAAGAGGAATGTGATAAACTTATCGAGTTCGGAGCAACTCAGGGCTACGAACGCTCTACTGAATATGGTACTCAAATGAATATTGATGGATCATATGACTTCGTTGAATCAGCTGGGAGAACATCAACAAATAGTTGGTGCCAAGGTGAATGTGCAGCGGATCCAGTTGTGAAAGGTGTCGTCGACAGAATGGCAATAATGACAGGCATTCCTCCAGAGAATTACGAAGATATACAGTTAGTACGATATGAGCATGGTCAGTTTTACGAGGAGCACCATGATTATTCTGCTAGTCACGAAGGCACTCAGTACGGACCTCGATTGCTAACGTTCTTCCTGTACTTGAATGATGTTGAAACTGGCGGAGGAACAAAATTTCGTCATTTGAATCTTACTGTCCAGCCAAAGAGGGGTATGGCTCTAGTTTGGCCATCAGTTTCAGACGAAGACGTAGATGATATGGATGACTGGACTTGGCACGAAGCTTTGTCGGTTGTTCGTGGAGTAAAATATGGCGCGAATACCTGGATTCACCTGCGAAACTTTCAAGACAGCCCTGATTACTGTTAACGAGACTGTGACCCAAGCAAGATTGACATGATCAAAAATGGATCCATACTGCAAACTCGACGAAACCTAATTCTTTTTTATTTCTTTTCTCTCCCTGCCAAATGATTTTTAAACCTTGCGAACATCCAGGTGTATGGTGTATCTTCAACTTTAATTGGATGTATTTCTTTACTATATTAATCTTGTTACAGACACCGCGAAATAAAATAATACAATCTACAAGAAATGTGTACTAGTGAATATTTAGATATCTGCAAATTTTGTTTCATTTTTTTGAGCATCTGAAATAAAACAAGAAAGAGCATTGCACTACTTTTCAACTGATATAATCTTGGTGACATTTTTTAAGGATCTGGCGTCAGCCCAATAAATAATGTGCTTCTCTGAAAAATCAAAAATCATTTGTCTTAAATTGAATGATCCCAAAGATGCCTAAATATTATCATCACCCACCGAAAATTTTTCTCTTGCTCAAAATTCCTACGAGCAATATCCTAATTTGATTGCACAAAACTGCTTTTGTCGAGCTCCACATCACCAAGCACATTCGCATTTCATTCAACAAGGAGCTTCAAAGCTATTTCGATGAACTACGCTGCTGACTGCCATTTTTTCACCCGCCACGACCTCTTCTGTGTGCCCGCGATAGTCTTCTCGAAGCTCACGATCGTTGAGTAGACCCCCTCCGAACCAAACTCTGCGGACCCATCGTCCTAAAGTTTCGCGGAGAGTTTCATCTCCATATTTTGGGCAGCTTCCCGCATCAAATGGTTCAACGCCGTGGTCCCATGAGCCAATTGCCTCAAGTTTATGACCTGTATCGTCAAAGTTATTTTTGTTTTGATTTGGCATGTTTTGGTTTTGTTGTGTTTTATGTTTTCTTCTTTATGGTACTATGGTAGATAGTACAGGAGCAGAAAATATGAAATGGCTGGGATGAGAACTCTTCGAACTTGGAGCAGCTTGGAGCCATCAGAGTAAAAATAATCAAGGGAGGAGGTGTTCTCATTATTTTTGACAGTTTTTGACTCCCGGAATTCGCCCATGCCATGCTTCCTCTGTTCAAAGAAACTGAGTGCAAAATATATGTCCCTGGTCATCCCAACCTCAAACGAATTTCCCTCTTCATATTAGTATTATTCATGAATAGATGTGAATACCAGACTCTCAGAAAAAGAAAGGCATCATGTTTCATTAATTCTTTGACGCCTAATATGTTTCTTTATTGCAACAATGTTTTTGCCTTTCAATTATTAGTGCTGACCCAAGTGTGAAGGCAAGATCAAAAGAATAAAAAGTGCTGCTATTTCAAAGAGAGCACAAAGGATTGGTTATTGATCTATATGTTGTTGACTGCGACAATCATACCTAGTGCCCACAGCAAATCAATCGAAAAATCAAATCCCGCATTTAATACCACTACAACCACGAAATGGGCCATGATTGCGACTCCCTAACTTTTTTATACCTTCGCCTCCTTGGCAGCTTTTTTAGCCTTTCGTCGCTCCTCTGCAATTTTTTTCTTTTCCTCCTTTGACAATTTCTTTTCAAACAATCCCTTTACTTCCACTGCACTTTCGGCCGCGGATGCATCCCCGCCCCTTGGTGGTGCACCCGGTTTTGTCGTTGGAGGGGCACTTCCCAATTCATAGGAATCGGGAACTTGTGCCGCAATTCCTTGGGCACCCCCTGCCCAACCAAGCATTTTTCCGTCGCAAAACATGCCTTCGCTGACGATTCCTCCAACGGTTGTTTTCTTAATAGTGATTTCTTCTCCTTCGTCGTTTATAACAGTGGAATCAATGGGCGCAATTACTACTCTGAATATTGTTGTATCATGGAGTGTGATTTTGTAGTATATCGTGTGTTTTCATATTATTTGATCATTATACATTCGGAATATTATAGTAAAAGAGAAACAATACAAACAAAAAGGGATTATTGAGTGTTTATTTGATGCAAATAAAAGGTTGTGGTGAGATCAAAAGAAATGAAAAAAACGTTTTTTTTGGGCAGAATTTGTAATCTATTTCTGCAATGATATTATTATATTGCAAAATATGTGAACCATTAGAATATGCAACTGAAATCACACAACTCCAGTAAATAATAAAAATATGCATTTCAAGCGGAAAATGAAGATAATCCGAGATGCAATGCTGTATAAATCTGCAACCAACCTAACCTGATAAAAATGATGACGCATATCAACAGCCAAGCAGTATATTTCACAAAACATGGAGGGGACGTTGAACAAAAAGTAATAACTACTACAAATCCCATTTGATATTTCATGAGGAAAAAGTCATCACTCCAAAGAAGAGCTCCATAAAGAACAATATCATTTGAAGCGAGCCCCAAAAAAGTAAATAAACGCCGTCGAAAAATCAACGATAAAGAAAAGCCACCAATCCATCAGCCGATCGGCCAAAAAAACTGAACCGTAAAATTATGTAAAATAATACGGATTTGCGCGCAGCCAGCCAGCAATCTATACGCACCTGGACCCCTCGCGAACATTGGACGCATTCGTGACCACCGTGATGGGATTGTCCTCGTCGCCAATGTTAACGCAGCATGCTCTGAGTGTTTTTCCACCGCCGCCTTTGGCACTATTGGTGTCGACAGATAGGACTATGCCTACTTTGTATTGGGAGGTGTCCACCATTGTTTGTTACTTAGTTTTGATGCGGCGGGGTATCTTGCTTACAAGATGCATAGTTGGTCGAGAAAGAGAGAGAGGTAGGTGTTTTAGGCTGGTTGCAGCGGTCGGAACCTATCCGGCCGTTTAGGTACGAAAAGTA
>JALLAR010001022.1:0-11330 GCA_036939335.1 Conticribra guillardii
GCAAAGGTGAAAACCCTCCAACTTGGTTCATAATAGTTAGCTTGGTTCAATATAAGTTTACACTAGTACTGCAAGAGCCATTCTCTCTCTCTCTTTCTCTCTCTCACTCTCTCTCTCTCAAGAGAGGTAAGCCG
Source organism: Conticribra guillardii (assembly GCA_036939335.1). Lineage (NCBI taxonomy): Eukaryota > Bacillariophyta > Thalassiosirophyceae > Thalassiosirales > Thalassiosiraceae > Conticribra > Conticribra guillardii. The sequence goes on from JALLAR010001022.1 coordinate 135, forward strand.
TGACCATGGCATGACTGAAATCTGAAATGTCACTCATGTCTGAGATCTTTGATGTGAGCATATCAGTGCATCATAGAAGATTACTTGGGTCAAGAGGCAAAATTTAACAATCGACAGTTTGAGCATTGTTTTTGAATCAGTAAAGGATTGTTTGAGTTCACCCTTCAAGAACTTGTCAAAGACAATCCTTCGTTTTGGGTACAAAGGAAGGATTATTGCAGGAGGTTGTCAAATGCACCCGAGATGAAATTTCTCGCCGGGTTACTTCCAAATGGGAGAGAGCACAGCTTGACTCTTTCTCTCGAGAATGACCAGAGGTATTTACAATGATGAAACTATCAAAGGTAAATACTTAAGGGCAATGAACAAAAATGATGCTGTACGCATTGAGAGAATGAACTTTGAGAAGCACAGGATACACGGTATGCTTGGATCTCTTAACATGATGCAAATTCCTTGGGCAAGTTGTTCCTACAAACAATGAGGACACCATCTGGGAAAAAGAGTCATTCCGTAGCAGATACAGCTCTATGGTTTTGGCATCATGACTTCTGTCACCCAGGTGCTCTAAATGATATTAACATTTGGGAGAGAATTGAGTTGTCTCAATCTTTTGTAGATGGCACTCACTCAAAGCTAGACTTCAAGTTCAAGCTTAGTGATGAATGTTTTGCTATGCTGTGTATTTATCCAGAGCTAGCTTGGTTTGTTAAAACAAGTGGTGTAACTGTGACAGAAATGGACAAACTGTTTGTGTTGTGGCAGGAAGCCAAAAGAAAAGACATTGATCATGCATTTGGGGTGTTGAAGAAGAAATTCAACTTTGTCACCATCCCAATGAAGTCTTTCTTCTTTGTCGATGACATCTATTATAACTATTATAACATTAATGTTTTTTTGCAGAATCAAAACAAATTGGACATACATGGTGAAGTTGTAGATTTGGAGCTGTTGGACGCATTTAAAAAACACAGCTGTTGGGCTGCAGCACCAGGATTGTCTTGGACATACATGGCGAAGTTGTAGATTTGGAGCTGTTGGACACATTCAAAAAAGCACAGCTGTTGGGCTGTAGCACCAGGATTGTCGAGAAGCGCTGGCGACATCTTACTGATGCCAAAAGCCACTTTGACCTTCAAAAAGCTAAAATTAAGAGTTACACAGAAAGAAGCATGATCGTGATGATTGAGGAATTGTGTGCATAATAATTTATGTAATACTTAAAATACAAAGATGACATCAATTTAATATTAACAACAATAATAGTAATACTAATAAGAGTTAAACTTGGAAAGGAGGTACACCTTCCAAGCCACTGCTGTTGCTGTCATCATCATTATCTGAATGTTTGTTGCTGTCCATGGCAACGGTAGTGGTAGTGGTATTGATATGTTGCATTCTTTTAAACTGAGATTGGGATAATTTTATCTCAGCATCAATAATTGCTTTTTGACAAAGCAAAGCAAAATATCTGTTGCACTCTTTCTCTGGTGCGCCCACCAGCATTGCCTGCAATTCAAGGAATTGCTGAGCTGTATTGGACATATTACTAGTAATCGTGCCTTGAATCACATCTCACCTCTGTGCTGTTTCTTTTTCATTTGCTGCAGTCGTTTTGCTAATGTATTCCTTCACCGAAGCGGTGACTTCTTTGGCAAGAAGTCCCACCTCTGCTGATGTTTAGATTTATCCTGACAAGTTGCAGGGTGGACCCTTGCTTTCCTTGCTGATGGAGGTGGTGGAGGTGTGTTTGGAGACTCGTTCCCACTTGTCTCCTCTATCTCATCAGAACCAAAATCTGCCCCCTCTGTCTCCAAATTGTTGGCCGCTTTCTCTCATGATCCTCAAAGTGGCTCCCAAACTTGGGCTGCTGACAACGAAGCCAAAGATATGCTCTGTGGAATTTTTGAACTGCTTTTATTTTGTTTTTATAGAGTTCAAAAAGGTGTTCATAGTACATCTGATCGGTCTCTCCTGATCTCATGATGTAGCGGAAGTGGATTCCTGCAAACTTGTTAACAGCAGTTTGAATTGATTTCAATCATTGCTGCCTGAGGGAGCATTGATTGCATTTGGGGAGGGCAACACATAATGGACCACCACCATTATCATCTGTTGTCAGGACCAAGTGATCAATTTTAGAACAATTATAATTAGATTGCATAATCTCGTAGAGAGTCTTGATGTCTTTCCCCAAAAGGCCTCTGCCTTTTTGCTTGTGCCGTTGATCGAATCGCAACTTTCTCGCATGTAGGCTTGTTCAATCATGAAGACCTCCTGCTCAGTGTACCTCATCTGGCAGCCTGCAGAAGAGGATTGATTACCACTTGGGTTAATGGTAGGTTTGACATCTTCCTCTTAAATGATGGTGGTTGCAGCGCCGTTATTGGAAGAATTGTTTGCGGTACTCACATAGTGACAAAAATAAGAACTATGCTCATTGATGATAGTCAAGCAGACATTAGAGCAGTTTGTGTGGCCAATTCTCTCAGAAGACAGTAAAGCACCATTTTTAGCAACTATAGGAATTAGTACAATAATATTGTGTAGACTACACAACAATTTTTTGTAGGAATTAATATAAAAATAGATTTCTCAGGTGTAAACTTTTACACCCAGGTGTATATTGAGTTGATATACACCTGAGTGTAAAAGTTTACACCTGAGGTGTATATTTTTTTGGTCTAAACCTTGTGACTGCACGACAAAAAAATGACTTCCGTCCCATTTCTGGTCTATCATCTTGTCTGTCCGTACTTCTTTTTTGGTCTAAATGTCAATTAACACTGCATGACTGCACACTGCAAATAGCCTTATATCTTGTAAAATAATTTTAGAAATGACATGATGTGGTATTCTAAAATATTATACTCAACCAGCGATCCAAATCTTGAATAAAAAGGTGTTTTTTCCCACTTCGGACTATTATATTGCGGGTTTTACTCATTCTACTTTGTTCACTAAGAGAAAGCTAGCCAAAACCACAGAAATAATGGATATCTCTTCTAAAACATCATGTGGCATGACAATTGCAGTGCGCCAAATTGTTCATCAGTTTTTGGTTTCGGGGAGGGGCACTTTTTGCAGAATTTTTTTATTGCGTATAACTTTTTCAAAAATTAAAATATCAAAAATATTTTTTTGCCAGTAGATAGCCCTTCTTGAGATCTATCCAAATAACGACTTTTCATGACCAAATGTGCAAAACTTTAATATCTAGATTTCCCCCCAAGATTCTGAACCAACGATTCATGTGCATGTGTACTCTACTACCGTGTGTGCTGAGAACTGCACAGTTTTTTCTAGTAACGTTTTGTGATTCGAAAATTGATTAGGGAGCATACCACCACCAAAAAACGTACATACGATCGCAAATGGCCAAAAAGCAAACTCCGGCAGCAACACTTGTGATAATACAGCCCATTCTCTAGCAAAAACTGCTATTTAGATGCTGACCACGGCATAAGTTTCCAAATTTAAATCTTAGTTTAGATTCTAACTAGAACTAAACCAAAGCTTACTACAATTCTGAAAAATAACTGTAGATTGTCAATTGTCACAGTTTATCAGGACCCATCGAATCTATTTACTTTAGTTCTAGTTGATTACTATGAATCAATCAAGAATATTACTTACCAAGGTTGTTGGTTGTTGTGTTGGCTCTTCCTAGACTGCCAGATGAATTGTGGTTTCATTCGGCTGTGGGGCGTTTTGACATACCTTCCAATGATTTTCCAATTTTTTTGAGCTAGCTTTGATTGCAGCTCGAATGTTCATTCAGTTTATTGTTGAGTCAGTCTTGTCCATTCTTATGTGCACCAAAACATTTCATCATTGTTGGGTTGATATACCTATTCAAATCGATCATTGCGCTGCAACCAAAGTGAAAGCCTCCAGACAAATTTCAAATTTCAAAATATTTGTCCCATTCATCCCTGGCACTTAAGTTGATTGTTATTTACGGTGTCCTTCAGTTATGGAATGCCCACAGTAGTAGCAAGTCAATTGTCGAATCTAAGCTGAGTTCATTCATTGTTGAATTGGACTTGCTCTTGTCATTTCAAATGGATTATTGTCAAATCAATTCGAAACCTGACTTTGCCAAATGTGCTCCCAAGTTTCAAACTTTGTCAACATTCATCCAAATGTGAAAGATTTATTTTCAATTGAATCCAAACTCCTTTCAGCTACCACATTTTGAGTGTCCTTCCAAGAAGTTGGTTGTAAAATATGTGCTCAAAGAGAATCTACGTTTCTGCTCAAGCACTCAATAACTTGCCTTCCCCAGATAATGGTGTGAGCTTGGCATCCAACTTGGTTCCCCATTACAATGGTGTGATAATCCCAATTAACGAGTGTATGCTGCGCAAGTATGTTTTGCACCAGGACCTCAACAACAATGTGCCTCCCCAATTTGGTATGATCCAGGCCTCAAAAACAAGCAATGTGCCTCCCCATTTTGGTGTGAACCAGGCCTCAACAACACACAATATGCATCCCCATTTTGGTGTGACCCAGGCCTAAACAACAAACAAACAATTGTCAAATTCTGGCAAATCAATTCAATTATCAAATACAAGCAGATTATATCAAGCATCAAGTAATTTCATCAACTCACCTTATCAATGAAACCTGAATCCAAATCCATGTTTCAGGCAATTATTATGCGAGTCCAGCTCTAAACCAACGTCATCAACGGCACAATCAGAATGTCAATTGTCAATGCCAATGTACAAAATACAGTACTGCATGTATACATTGGAGATCATGACTACTGACCCTATTCTGACACAGATTAGAAACCAATGCCTAATCACAAGGGAGTGTGATAATACAGCCCATGCTCTAGCAAAAACCTGCTAGTTATATGCTGATCGCAGCATAAGTTTCCAAATTTTAAATCTTAGTTTAGATTCTAACCAGAACTAAACTAAAGCTCACAATTCTGTAAAACAAATGTAGATTGTCAATTGTCGCAGCACGAACTGCACAAGGGACATTTTTTTGTAACAAAACCATTAAATCACTTTCTCTTCGTCTTCGCTACACACAAATGCTACACCAATTAGAACTTTTTTGAAATAGTTTAATTTAATTTTAATTAAAAGCATGCTATACATTGAGTAAAAAAATGGCACTTAGTTTAAATTAACAGGAACAGAATTGTACTGATCAAACCCATTGATCACACTGTAAATGAGTTATTTTAGTGATTTTTATTGAACAATATTGTTTGCTTGTGTTTTATTTTTGTGTCAAGAGTCCAGCTTTCCCCCTTGCTTTGTCGCGGTCATGATACGTAGTAAAGAGATACGTAATGGTTTGTGGTACACTCCATAATCGATTTTTGAATCACAAAAAAAACTGCGCACTTCTCAGCACCCATACTACCCATGGTAGAGTAAGATAGTACCATATATCTGCTCCCATGCACATTGTAGGGATGCCAGATTTCATTTTTTTTAATCTGATTATTCTAACTGAATCCTACTGAAAAAAACCGCAATACACAAGTTGTGATTTTTTTCTACATGATGATGTTGTCATAATCATCATTGAAAAGAGGTATGTTTGCCATCAATTTGCCACCAACCTCATTATTTCAGCAATGTATCAATGTAAACTTTGACGCTAAAATGTGTTGTGGGCATATTCATGTCACACACTACTTAGAAAATATGAAACTTGATTTAATGTAGAATTGCGTAAGTAATTTTTCATACTTATAAAGAGGATAGAATTTGAGAATGAGATGGTTTCCTTTTTATATCACTTTGGAATTAAAATGATAAAAAACATAGCACTGTAAAACTTGTTATATTAGATATTTTTATTCTTCAAAGACACAAATGTAACAAATACAGTGCAAATTATTTTTTTGTATCTTTTTTCCCAACTAATGATGTCAGATTTGTTCCTTCAATGACAACAGTTCACATCATCATACAATGCACACAAATCACTATGTAGGATATCTACACTAAGTGGATTAGTGGTTCCACACACACACACACAATACATCTTTTTTTCCCAACTAATGATTCATCTGACAATATAAACACAAATAGTCAACTGTCAACAAATTTAAAAATAATTAAACCTTGTATAAAAATAAAATAGATAATTCCGAGCGGATAATTTTTTAAAACTATCAATACATTAGGATATGTATGTATTGATAAATTGAAAAACTAAAGATCCAAGATCCAATCGCAAGTCGCAAATGAATAATTTTACTCAATTGTTCATATTATCAACCTGATGCAATTCTAAGGACCAGTTTACACCCTCAAATCAATATAAACTAAAAATTCCCATGGATAGTGTGATGTTGGTACAGTTATCACAAAGGTTGAATCCGTTGAAAAAGTGAGCCCCCCCCTACACACCCATCATAACCCCCCGTAATCTAGACACTTTACAATAGTTGGAACAAAAATTAGAAATGCAACAATGAACCAAGGCCAAGGAAGAGGGAAAAATGTAATCGTTTAAGTAAGCAGGAAATACCAAGCCAAGTGTTTTCTACTTCTAGTACCTCACAAAATGATTTCCAAGCAGTGAAATTGATAAGATGGGAATTTGGAAACAATAAACTTGGAGAATAAAATGTGATGATGGCACATGTTTTTGCAAAGGTTGAATTTGTTAGGGTTAGGGCATTAGATTTCTAAACTAAAGGGAAAATTCAAACACATTAAAACATTTGGCAATCAGCAGATTTAGAGATTCTTGAGAAGAGTGGTATTAGCATGCATATTCAAACACTTTGAGATTTTAATTACAAATCCGTCAGAATATGAATTTATTTGGGACAACGATGGCCACCTACCACAGACCTCTGCCAAGAAACAAATCCACCATGGGAAGGCCAGACGACAAATTTCATCTTTCCAAAGTTGGGGTCTTAGTAGTTTTATTCGTATTCCAAAAATCTAGGAAACCGAATTCTACTTGATGAAACAAGTTAATTATTTAAAAGTTCATTACTGAACATAGACATCTTGCAATAATACAGATGTTAATTGTTAAACTTAGTACATCAAATCATTCTATCCAATGTAAAAACTAACATAGTAGATAACAGTGTGGACATTGATGATGCTTAAGATATGCAAAACGTGTGAGATTTCCCTATTGTGCAGTATTACTAAGCTGCACTCCCCTTATTTAGTACTTGTCAGCACCAAAATATCATTTGATTTCCGAAAGACATCCAATATACAGTGTGCCTGCCAAGAAACGTATGATATGGATGATCTTTCCCCCCTGAGTAATTTCTTACTCCTAGTACTGTTGATGATTCGATCCATTTGCGTCTTGCAATGCTTCAGCAGTTGCCCTGGTTTGAGAGAAGATCAAACACGTGACTGGAGTTGAGGTCAGGAAACGAAAATAAAAAGAGGCAGAATAGGTAAATACTAGGAAGAAACTTACTCTGATTTCATGTTATTGGATTCTTGCAATAGTCTCAACAGGTTTTCATACTGTGACGACGAATTACTCGCAGATCGTTGATTGCAAGTCTGCTGAGGCGATTGTCTCTGAGCTGCCAAAATCAACTGCTGTTCATGGCGGAGGAAGAGTTGCTGCAAGTTTGAAGCCTGTGGTGCAGCCATTGCAGCATTGGGTGGTGCTTGTGAGGAATCCCGGTTTGCCGTTTGCAATCCACCCCCCCTACGGGCATTTCGCAGTAATATCTCGGTTGATAACACATCCGCAGCGGACATCCTTTGCGAAAATGGCCCTGCGCTTAGAGCAGAGGCGGGCTTGAGTTCTTCATCTTGCTTGGGATTTCCAGCTTGACTTGATGCATCGCCTAAAAGCATGTTTTCCAACAATGCGTTCTTAAGACGGGATACATCAAATTCATGCTTCAATTGCTTTTGCTGTTGATCAATCACGGCCTTCTGGGACATGATTTGATTCAACAAGACTGAGCCCGAAATGGGGTTCAAACTTTGGTTTTGTACATTTGCTACGGCAGACGACGACGACAAGGCAGAATTCTGATGTCTTTGTTGTTGTTGCTGCTGCTGAAGCAACATGTTTAGAAGCTGGTGATCATTCACCGATTGGTGCGCCATAGGAGCTTGAACCTGAACAGGTTCAACAGGCGATGACGTATTCATGTATGACCCCTGACCTTGCATATATTGTGATGAGTTCATTGTGTTCATCATGAGCTGCTGCTTTTGAACGGGATCCATCAGTTGTTTGTTCTCGTTCAATAAAACAGCTGCTACAGCTGCTACCGCAGATGGTTTCTTGTCGCCATCGGACGCGGAGGTAGCCACCATCTTGGTGGATGCGTTGATGGCTTCCGTAGAATGTCCCACTTCTCGAACGATGCGATTGGAATGGGCGGATATATTCACGTTTGTATTATCGGGCTCGTTGGGCGAATCATTTGTCCGGTGAATGTGCTGGGAAGGGAGCTCGATGCCGTTGGTGTTATGGCCAAGGCACATCAAAGTGAGCTCATCCTTGTGGAACTGTTTCATCTCTTTTCGGTATCTGGTTGTGTCTTTGGCCGCCATCTCCTTGTATGTTGCAAGCTCTTCATCACTGATGTTTCTCCAGCGTTTTCCTATGATGCGACCAATGTCTTCGAAACTTGTGGTCTTCTTCTCGTCGCCGCTTTTGGCTTTGCTGGATGCTGCCAAAATCTTGGCTCTCTCGGCCCGGAAGAAGAAGTTGTCTGCAAAGATGCATACCAACGAGACATTGCAAGAGGAACTGTGCGTGAGTGCCGAGGAGATCAGCGGTAACACATCAAACACGAATAAAGGAGACGAGGAAAAAAGGAACACTTACATGCGGACATGGACTTTTTCGGCTTCACGAGGAGATCATTTCGCTTCGACTTGGTCTTCGGGGTCTTCATCTTTCCTGTGTTTCCTGCGCTTGACATTTTGTTGGATTATGATGTTTACTGCGCTTAGATTGGCTTAGACCTTGTATTATTATTATTTGTTGACGACTATGAACTTTCAAGTATGGTATTATTTGTTGATGATTCAAGTAGTATGGTTATGGTAGTAGATAGTAGATAGTACTTGAGAACGTTTTTCAAAATTATGGCTGTTATGCGTCAGCTACTATGTATTATTACCTATCGTATGTATGGTTGGAATACATCATAATGTGTTGTTCGGAGAAAGTATCGTAGTGTATCTATCATATTTAGGAGTATATCTACCTAGTATTATTTAGGTAGGTATCGTAGGTGTGAGAGAATAATAACATGGCAAATGACAGAACCTCTTGCTCTAAAGAGAGGTAGTAGAGATAATAAATAAGAGTAGATGATAATCTCCTAATAGAGAATACTTCTTACTTAGAGTAGATACGATAAAATAATAATATAAAGAGATGCAGATAATATTATGTGCATGTCGCTGTATGTACGTGTCTACGAACGACTATGCACGTTCATTCTGAGTCTCTAACCAAGATTCTTATTACTATGTACCACAGTAAAACGTACTAGTATAGTACTATGTCTTTATGTACTATCTCTATCTCTAGAGCTAGTTTTAGATGCATACTTTTTGACGTACGAGGCGTGGTACTAAAAAATTACGAGCAATCCCGTAGATAGTAGTAGTATGTAGTATGTATGATGACTGTGTGAAGACGGACAATTAAAAACAATACTTCAATATCAAGTGAAACATCATGTTGCACTTGAAGAAGATCACAGCCGAAGAAAGATGACGTCCTCATTTAAGCAACTTTTCTTTCGCCCAGGCATTTATCTCTATCTGTAGAAACTTAAGGTGAAGTGTGATATGATTCGGTACCATATCGTACATACTACATACAAACGAACATGGCAAATGTCAGATCCTCCGATAATCCAAGCTTCGAAGAAGGTTGAGCTCCTTTAAAAAAAAACTCGCTCGCAAAAGTTATGGGAAAAGTTTGTGTGTCTGTCTGTCTGTCTGTCTGAGTGCGTGTGTCTGTCTGTGCACCAAGAAAACAAAAAAGACGTTCTACTGTTTCACTGTTTTCACACGTTTTAAAAAACTAAAAACCTATATATTATTTTTGTTTTTTACTGTTTGCAACACGTCATATTCAAATTCAGTTTTCGGTTTTCTTCTGTTTTCTACTAGGGAGAAAAGGTATGTGCTCTCGACTTGTTTAAAACTCTAAAAAAGAATTAAATGTTGTTAGAAGAGAAGTTTGAGCTGCTGCACCCAACTTGGAATGATAGCCCTAACCCTAACCCTAACCCTAACCCTAAATCACGATCAAATTCAATGAAACCAATAAGCAACACAATTTTAAAGTTGATGTTGTCTGATTTTTGTTTGAGACATTTGTGATTTCAGGTTTAACATCATTATCCTACAATGCACAGAGACTTCAACTTGAATTTGGGGTTAGTCTTGACAATTATTTTGACTGTAAAGATTTCTCTGAGAATTCTGTATGAGAGCGAGTCAATCAAAAAGTGTCTCCAATTCGGTTCGAGGTTTTCAAAGAAAACATTCTATTCCCATGTATTACTCTCTCTCTAGAGCTAGGGAATAAGACACCATCTTTTTATAGTATTTGGTCTCTCTCTCTTTCTCGCTCCCTCTCTCTCTCTCGAGTACTATTAGAGAAAAAGCCTACTTTTTGGAGACTCTCGCTCAGATCTGCTCAGATACTACATACTACCATAAGGCCGATCCCAACGGTGAACAGCGCAGCCAACAGCCAAGAGGCATTTTTTTTCATTACATAGGAATTAAGTACTCGTTTGTGTAGAACCTCGACTGTCGCTCACTGTACGATAATATCGCGAAGAAGTTCTCCCAACGGAAGTTGCAGAGCCGGGACTATTACCAGCCAAGATATTTTTTTGTTCAAGACTGCTTTCAGAGCTAGTCCAACTCGTTTGCGCGACATGCTGCGAATCCATGATGAATGACGAATCCTAAGCTCTATGTGCGATGAAAATCGCGCGTATTTGCTCGCTGTCGATTTTGAAAAAATGACAGCGAGCACCTTACTTGCTGCTTGCTGGCTGTCGATTTTTTTGGTGGTGATGGATGAACGACGCACAGACGCCCATAGCATCCTGCGCGCTGCGCGGGCGATTTTTTGGAGAGGCCCAACTGACCATAGGGTACGTGTGGCTAAGTATCTGATAGATATACCGTAGTACCCTAACCTAAGTACTCACTTTCTAGATACATCTAT
>JALLAR010001023.1:0-12808 GCA_036939335.1 Conticribra guillardii
CAATCTTAAGTGCTCTTGACATAGTGAGCATCTTTTGGCCTGATGCCTCTCCCTCTTCTGCAGATACCTGCATCATGGTTGCATGAGTGGCAAGAGCTTTTGTTATTTCGTCTGGTAAAATAGAAGGCCGCCCTTTTTTCAATGGGGACTCGCCCACTTTCCCCAATTCAACAACATATTTGTGAAGCATTGATGGAGTGAGTTTCTTGTCATTCTGACGGAAGAGATGTGAATTATTATATTTGGAACACACCATTCGTGCACCACATCCCCTCTGCCCTGCTTTGGTTTGTAGATTGGATGCATATTCAACTGATGCCATCTTGAATGCCTCTTTGTATCTTTTATCGTTGTATTGTTTAATTGATTTGTTTCTAAAATGGTCTCTCGTTACTTGGGCGGGCGTTCTTTTCTTTCTGCGGGTGAGTGTCTCATTGGTAATGGCTTTGTCAATCCATCCTGGAAGATCTGCAAGAGATTCATTGATGGCTATGTCTGATTCACATGGCTTTGATGATGTCGGATTTTTATTTTTATTCTTCCCTTTCTTCTGATTATTATTCTTGCTTGTAGGATTATTTTCAGGTGGATTCTTCCTCTGTGCACTGTTTCTAGGAGGGGTCAATGTAGAGATTGTAGTAGAATCATCAGTGGCTGCGACAGTTTTAGGAACCTCTGCTGGGGTGGCCTTAGGAGGTTTTGCTTTTAGTGCTTTCAGTGCAGCGTTGTGTCGATTGACACGTTTCCAAAGTGCTTGGTAAGATGTGGGATTACCGGTGAGCTGAAGTGCCTCGGTGACAGGCAACTTGTGTTTGACAACCTGCAATGGATGTATTAGATGGCGGAAGTTAGTATTACAATAATAATAATAAATACTAGTAAGATGTGGGATTACCGGTGAGCTGAAGTGCCTCGGTGACAAGCAACTTGTGTTTGACAACCTGCAATGGATGTATTAGATGGCAGAAGTTAGTATTACAATAATAATAATAAATACTGTTATAAATCACAATAATTAATTGAGGCAAATCCTGCTTTGCCTCTCGAGAGCTCTGGAGTCTCGACCTCAGATTCCCAGCCTTCTCATCTTTCAATCGCAAATCAATTTATATGCCAATATTACCAACAAGACTCACCAGTTTGAAGGCATGATCTGCATCACTGCTGGATGATGTCAAGCATTGCGACCCACCCCCCACATCATTTGTGCCTTGAGAGGCCATCGTGGAGGTCAGTCAGGCTCACAAGCGCTTAAAAATGATGGAGAAGTGTGTCGATCATTTTTAAACCCTCGCCAGCGTCACACCAAAAGAAATTGTGGTTGCGAACCATGTACTTTAAAGAGGTACACTTTAAAAATGGTCGGGACGACCCCCAATGTATTATACATGGACCGAAAGAGAATTAAATTCTCTTTCTGCAATGACTCACCCAAATTTAATATAAATTGTTACTTCGAAAGTTATTTAGTCTTTAACGCGACGCGTCACAAAAAAAAAATCGTGGTTGCGAACCATGTACTTTAAAGAGGTACACATTAAAAATGGTCGGGACGACCCCCAATGTATTATACATGGATCGAAAGAGAATTAAATTCTCTTTCTGCAGTGTCTCACCCAAATTTAATATAAATCGTTACTTCGAAAGTTATTTAGTCTTTAACGCGAGCGTCCATACTTTTCGTACGTAGGGGGTTTAAAATGGTCCGTCCATATTTAATACAACTGCTGGTAGTATCTGGTGCTGGGACATCTACATAGATACATAATATTATTTCTTTTTTAGATCCAAGATTCAAGGCCGCGGGACAAGAACCTACCTACAGCCTACAGCCATGCATGCTCAATTGCATCTTTCTTATGCATGCAATGCAATCCAATTTTCAATACCATGGACGATATGATGTAGTGCGTGAAAAGAAGTGAAAGAAGGCAGGAAGGAAATAATATTATTATTCACAATACAATAGAGACATCTATCTACTGAGTCTGCTCATTTCTAGCTGGTGCAATTGAAAACATCCGATCTAGAGTAGAAGATATCCAATGCATTCGTGTAAAGATCAAGTATAGAAGAAGTTTTAAAAGTTGTTTAGAGTTGTGAAATTTCAATGGCAGCATAAATTATAGGAGTATTAATTACTATCGTACATGATATACTTTTGATCCAAAGCCATATTTTTGTCATACCAACAGACCCAACCAATTAATTCAATGGTTATAATTTTTACAAGCCAAAATAATGTAACATAGGCACAATTAAATAATTATCTTATAGGTTTCACAACACCGTTGTTGCTATCAAACTAACTTATTCATCAAATTGCTTCATTTCACTCCCAATCAGTCTTGCTTCAGATCTGCCACTGAAGCCACGGAAGAATCATCAACTATCACTTTAATAAGAGGAGATCCACCATTCTGACCAGGCAGCATCTTCCTCGTTGGAGAACCTGCCAATCGCGCCAAAACATTCATGGAATTCTCATCAATCAATTGCCCAATCACCTTCCTACCCTCTTTGTCCATATCCAATACCGACGCCGCAGTAATTTGAAATGCTCCAGCATACGCCTCATCGTCTTTCCCCATTAATCCACCTCCATACCCAATTCCTTCTTTCGGCACGCTCAAAAGTCCAGCAACATCATGCAATCTCGCCGATTGCTCCAATTTCACCAACTCAAGACGCCTCCCACTCGGTCGAGACTGCGGTACAAATTCCTCGGGAGCCTTCGCCCTTCGAATCGATTTTGCATACGCCACCTTTTGAGACGGAACTCCAAATTCCAATCGCTCCTCGGGCCGAATGTACGTGAGGGCCCCACACTCTTGTCCCAAACGTACCGGCGCCCCCAGCAATAGATCCTTGCTCGTAACAATGCCCTTCCCGCAAAGATCCATCATTTCTTTGACCAATTCCGGACAAGCATTGCCATACAGACCAATTTTCAACGTTTGTACATCGGCATTGCTCCCCGACCCCACGGTCAATGTCAACTCCACCACGTTGGTAATCTCCAATTCACCCCGCGACGGAACCGACTGCCCCGTCAATGGCTCCTCACGCAGCTTTCCATCGGGACCGCACATTCCATCTCTGGCATCGCATCGATCGGCACCGCCCCAATTCCAACCGACGGCACCGTCTAGTTCGAGTGTTTCGAGGCAGTTTCCGGCTTCGCGGCATTTGGCTTCGCCTGAGCCAACCGCTCGTTGGACAGGGACGGAGGCTGCATTGGATGCATTGGGAAGGAGAAGGAGGAGAGGCGATGTTGATAGGAGTGTCTTTGATAGGAACGACCTTCTGGTGGAAGATGGAGAAATTAGTTCATTGATGTTGTTGTTATTGTTGCGGGTGTCTCCTGTGGCGTCGTTCAATTTGCTCGACAACAACGATGACGATACACGATTCTGTTGTCCGACGGAAGAGAATGATGCCGGTAATGAAGTTGGTTGTAACGAAAATGCGGCGGCACTGCCGGCCAAGAAGAAATTGCCATTGACGCTGCTGACAGGCCAGGAAGCCAGGGCTGTTAGTAGCATGAAAAGGACGGAAGTTACCATCGTCGCTCGTGGTTGAATATTAAAATATGGATCTTTGATCTTTGAGGCGGAATGAATTTGGATCTTTTTGGATCTTGCTTGGCTTGCTTTGAATCTCTTTGAATCCATTTCATGTGATGCGTGATTCTGTGATTATTGTAACGAAATAAGTTTTTCTTTCCGTCATTATTGGAGTTAAATAATTCATTTAATTAATTTATTCAAGAAATGATTAATTAATTTATTCGAGAAAAAATAATTAAGCAATAATTAAGCTAAGTTTTTACAGAACACGCTCAAGCCATCCGGTCTATCTAGCCACACATCATTATGTATCATATTTTTTTTTCACGTGATGTGACGAGGCTGCCTCATTTACTCCACCATGACATTCGCCTCCACCATAACTAACATCAGCGACACCGCTCTGTCAATACACGCCAAGTATGGAACTGCTAGCCTCGCGATTGCGTTTGTCGCATTTGGCGCCGCGTGGTATTATTTAATTGGGCGACGGGACAGTACTATCCCCAAAAAGGTCAACGGAAGCGACGGTGCAACACATTCAGGCGACGATGATCATGATAATAACAATACTACATCAACCACAACCAAGAACACAACATCCTCCCAAGCCAATACCAAATCAACCACTAACAAACCACAGCGCATCGCGAGTACCAAATCAGCAAGCAATGCATCTAGCAAGGAAGGCGAGCAACAAGAACTCCGCAATGTATTTTCCGTGAAACAAAACCCACCCAACACGACGGGACGACGAGGTCCCAACAACAATGACAAAGGAGAGACGACGACCGAGCGGCCATTTGGATCATCGTACTACTATGCGCATAACAATGCTAATTCGAAAGGAGGGTATAAGGATGGATTGCGTGCCGAGGATTATGTTATGAATGGCCCTCGGCTGTTGAGCAAGGGGGGTGTTCGTGTGGATGATGCTGCTGATGGTGCTGATGATGGTAGTGAGGATTTGGCAGATTCCAAAACATCAAATGATATTGATCACTCAAACACAGATGCTACCAGCAATAATACCAAATTGGATTCTCTCACTGACAGCAATTCCGCCAAAAACAAAGGCAAACAAACATCCAAACAAAAATTAATATCGTCTACCCCCATCACACGATATCTATGGGACGATGATTCAGAAGGAAACACAGCCAAAATTCACATAGATACTCTACCCCTTTCTTCCACAAGTACCATTCCATGGGAAGAGGCATGCATATCCAAACAATATGTAGAAGTTCGACTCATTGGTGAACGCAACGATGGTTTATTCGTGGGTGTTACACAACAACAGCAACAAGTGCAAGAACAACAATCACAAAAGAACGATACTACTATCAGTACCGGAAAGAAATATCATTTGCACATTCCTAAAATGTACGGGGAAGCAGACTCCGTCAAGGCCATTGTCAAAAAACACAAGCTGCTAATCAAAATTACAAAAAAGAAAATACCATCCAAGCGATATTCAAATCGTCATTCGCAAAAGGAGGATGGCATTTTGGGAATGGTTTCGGGAGCGTGGGAAAAGGTTACTTCGGGATTGGTCAGTGGTGGCGGTGGTGGCGAAGGTGGTGGTGGAAAGGAAGAATTGGTATCGGTGGCGTGGCCAAGACTGAGTTCCTCCTCTGCCGGTGGTCTTGGTGGAGGAACTACGGAAATTGATGAAAAGCTATTTCGAGAGATGGATATTAAAGATGGAACGGAATTTTTTGAGTAATATACTATGAAACCAGATTATGACTTGGCTAGTGTGGCATTGATGATGAGCATGGACATTTTGACGTTCCAATTTGAGCTTGTGTTTGTTACCCATATGATGTAATTATCTTTTACTAATTTGATGATTATGAACTTAAAAATTAACATCATACTACCTACTACTGTGTCTTGATTCGTTTTTTTGCCCATTGTGCGACATTCCATTTCAAATTCGAATTTAAAAAGGAGAGCCTGAGAAAGTAAAAAGTTTGCCGTCCTGTGCGAAATCGAGATTGAGCTTGGTCTTGAACGATCATCAGCGAGATTTAGAACTCGTCTCCTGGATAGAATATGGGAACCATACTGAAGGAAGGTGAGAAATGCTTGGTCTAACGAAAAACATGTTTGTCTGAACGATGCGATTCCTCTCAATGTTTCATGTTTTATATTGACGTCTCAAAACAGAGGTTCCGGATTACTTGCGTGGCGAGAGCCAAAAGGAAACATCCGAGAACTCTCAGCTCTATGCTGCCGCAATCAATGGAGACATTAAACAACTTATTTTAGCATTAGATAAAGGAGCCAATCCAAACTACTTTCATCGTCATGATGATGGAACACCTGGTGTTCTTCATGCAGTGGCTCGAAATGTTTCAGAAAATGATGCCGCATTGTGCGCGAAAGAGCTGATTGGAAGAGGAGCAAGGATTTCAGCTGCTCTAATTTCGAACAGGAATACCCCGATTCATGAAGGTACTGGCGATGATCTAATAGAGGATAGACCTTAAATTGCTACATTCTGAACGGCTTCACCACACCAAATTCTCATTCATTGCTTCACTCTCTCGCCCTAAATTGCATTTTGTAGCTGCTACTGCTGGATCGGAAGAAGGTTTGTTTAGGATGCTGCACAATATCTTACATAACGTTTTTACTGATTTTATCTAAATTGAATTTGACCTATTTTTGGCACAGTGTGTCGGGTTCTAATCGATGCATTACCAACATGTACTGAACACGAAAATTCATTCGGAAATACTGCCTTGCATGCCGCCGCGAGGTCAGGTAGTGTTGATATAGTTCGCTTGCTCCTCGAAAAAGGAGCAGATCCAAACAAAGAAAATCATAGGGGGTCTACAGCATTGCACATTGCCTGTTTCCTTGCTGGGGCAAAATCTCTCTCGCTGCAAAGTACACTTGTTGATCCGTTCGTCAACATTGCTGCTGTGTTGATTTGCAATGATACATTGGAGGTGGATATCAAGGACGTCAATGGTTATACCGCTCTTCATATTGCTGCTCAGCGCGGGTGTAACGATATGGTCAAACTGCTCATTGATAGTGGCGCCAGCCTAAAAGTTAAAACAGATGTTGATTCCAAGGGGCGAGGAGGAAGGACACCAGCGGGTATGGCGGCATTCGCAGGCCAAGAAACTACGAGAGAACTCCTTGATGAGGCGGCTGCTGCAATTGACCGTGGCGAAAATGTGGTCACCAAGAAGATGGCAAGAGATTTAGAATTTGGGTATTCTGTCAGGTGAGCACGACAAGAGATCGATAAAAATGATGCACTTTCTGCCCAACTAAATTATGCATATCTTCTTTCTTTTCTCGCGATGAAAATTGTACAGTAAACCAATAGTTGGATCGGCTATGGCAGTTGCCAAGATTCGGCTTGAAGACAGATGAGGGGGAAAATACGGTGCGCCTATAGCTATTTGGTTTCCTTTTGTCCATCACGAAGGAAAAAGATATATGTAGGCATATCGAAAGCAAGTTAGACAATTATCAGATGTGTGTTCAGGAGATCTTTTTGCTGTCGCAACAGCAGTCGCAATCCAATGCCAATAGCATTTGTCGGGTAAATGCATTGCATCAGTCCAGCGCCTAACTTTCGATCACAGAGGCAGGTATGCTGGATCTTTCCATCTTTCGTTCACAGCTTGCCCCCATCTCGATATATTATACATTGCATAAAGTTCAGTTCGATTGAGATATCGGCATCCTGATGCCGCAACCGGAACAATACCAAATAAAAGTAAGATTTGAATTCATCATTGTAAAATAACCCTCTTTTGAAGGATCATACTGCACACGTACCATCGAAAGGGTCCACCAAAAATGTGTGGCACGAAGATGTCCATTGCCCTGTTGCTATTGTGTTATGAGCCTCATTCAACAATGCATTCTTTGCAACTCCAATTTCCGGAACATTGCCCCGTTTATAATCTGTCTTACCGAAAACTCGCCTCAGAACAAATCTATTCAACACTGGTGGGCCCATACCAAAAAGAGACCCACCAGTTGCCCATCCTCCTCTCCTTTCCAAGGGGCCTCCACCAGGACCTCCTGTCATTCGAATTTTTGACATTTCTCTAATAATTTGTAAAAACATTTTATTTTGGGGAGATGAGCATACAATGCTTTGCGAAAAGTTGTCAACATCGAATATTGAAATGCACATTTTTATCGAAGGCGTAAACACTTTGTCAAAGTTTTTGTTGATAAGACTGTCTACGTCGACATACATTCCACCTTCATACCACATGAGCAGCATTCGAGCCAGATCTCCTCGTTCGACAGCTGTTTATTTTAAATGATGAATAAATTCAAATAGCATGAAATGAAAGATAAATTGTTTAGTAAGCACATGATACTGTTGGAAGCTTCAACTCAATTATAAATAAGAAACTCACGATGTGCCCCCGGGCTCGTCTCATTGCCAACCAAAATGAGTTTCTCCTCCACAGAAATAATGCCATCATCCGCAGCTCTTTCAATAAGACGGTCCACATCCGCATCATCATGTACAGTCACATCCCACTTGGGATTCAGCTCGATAAATCTTAAAACACTATGCTTGACAAATGGCAATGGCGGATCTCTGGCACGATAATAATCTTTGTGCGGGAAGATAATGTGCAGTTTTTTTGGAAATGGTGGGAGGGTGCGCAGGTAGGAAAGGAACTTTTGATTCACTTGATATTTGCCATCTTTTATCGAAGTCCCAATTATTTTGTTTCCTGCGTCGTCTGGATGAATATCTGCCGGAATAACGTCGTCGTCGTCGTCTTTGCTGAATAGTACAACATCATTGACACTATTTCTCTCTAGTATTGAACCATTATTCTTCTCGGGCGGTTGATGGGACAGATCCACGCCATAGTCATCGCCCCCTCGGGAAATGACAATGTAGGAAAAATGAAATCCGATGAGGACTAATAATAATGATGCCACAAGTAATGCCTTACAAATGTAATTCAGCAATATGCTTCCGTCTTTCCCGGAAATTTCTCTGCGTTGTCTTCGAGTTGGGTTGGAATTCATGATCTTGTTGTGGCGGACCGCTAGATACCGGACCGATCATGCATCATGCCACATGCCAGCATCATGCACTGTGCGTTGTTGTCATTTTTTTCTTCATAGCGGAATAGGTAGTTTGCGACATCATGGTGGAACACAGGGAGTATTCTGATACACTAATAACCCCAAGCAGTACAACACCACCTATGGTTAATTTCAGTGAGTCAGCACATCATCATCATGATGTATGTTGTCATCATCGGCGTCATTTGTCACCCATTTCCCATTTCGCAGAACCAAGGAAATTTCCGCGCATAAGTGAAACGCAACCATGACCTATCCAACCGGAGTCAACCCCACAGCATCATCATGGCACACCCGCCCATTTTTCCACGGTAGCACTAGCAGCCCTTCTTTCTCCATCGCCACATCTCGGTTGTCGTCGCCCGCGCCTGCATCCTCGTCATCGCTCTTGCTAGCCTATGCCGCTCTAACCACCGTCTCTCGTACTAGAGCATCCTCCTCCTCCTCTCCACGCAGCAATGGATTTTTACCAAAAGTGGCAAAATCTCGCTTGAGCTCCAGCCGTCCATCTCGCAATTGTGGAAGTTTCACGCCATCGTTTTCATTCTTTGCATTGGATGCTGCCGTCCATGTTCCACATTATTTGGATTATGCAACGACAACAACAGCAACAACAACAACAACAATCGTCATTGGCAGCAGCAGTGACGAAGAGTTCTCCTCATTCAACAACAACAATATTATTCACAATAATAATAAAATTAACAATGAGTACGAAATGGGAATTAAAAATTGGCTTTCCCAAACCAACACGGAAACATCAAACATGAAATCCAACTTGAATTCTATCCTACTCCTCTCCTCCGCCAACAACAATGCCAACACACAATCATCATCATTAACACTCTCACAGCAGGCGCAAAGTAGAGCACCCACCAATCAAGAAGTTCTCCTCCTCCAAAATGCATTCGCCACCTTCTACTCCTCCGATCCTTCCATTCGCAATATTCCACAGGCCGTGGAATTGTTGGGACAATGCATTGATATTTGGGAGACGACACATCAGGGAGGTGATGAGATTGCGGGTTTGTATCGTGTGAGGGGGGATGGATTTATGGTGAGTTTCGCATTATTTATTTGAGACTTTTTGAATTGATTTGGTTTGACGAGACTTTTGTCGCTTTACACCCTGAAAATGGTCTTGTAGAAATACTGATGGTGCACAAATGATTTAGACTGGATTGTATTCTAGTCCAAAAGATCATTTCATGTTCAATGAATACTATTCTGTTATTTTTGATCTAAAATTATACAAATGTTGTTCTCGCTTTCATTCTATATTATGTATTTATTTGAAAAACGTCAAGGAAATGCGTCAACCAAAGGAAGCAGAACAAGATTATACCAAGGCAATTCAATATCTGGATGGACCAGATGGGGATAAGGCGGATCCGGGAGAGCGGCCTGCTTCAAGGTGAGTAATACACATGCTGCAGTGTGCATCTCGCACTTGTACTGATGGAATAAAATGGCACTGGATCACACACTGCATCAATCTATTCAACCGAAGCATTTTTGTAATGATGTGAACTACCGTGAAAACATGAAATTGATGGACATTATACTAACTTATATAAATTGTACAAAACAGATTGGGAAGAGCACGATCAGTACGTGCCATGGGCATGAGCGCATCACCCTCCCTAGCACTTCAAGCTTCCAATGATTATGAAACTTATTTGAATTCCATTTCCAATCTTGATGATGATATGGATGTAGATGCTGATGATGAAAGCAGTTCTAAATCAGCAACAACCAAATCATCATCAACCACCACCAACAACAACAAACCCGCCTTCGTTCCATCCGATGTCCTCCTCGATGGAATCCAGCGCAATCCCTACGCTGCATGGGAATGGGGAATGGTCCAACGAGTTGCCGCAAATTACAACCAAGCCGCGGAAATACACAATCTTGCTTCCAATGCCTTTGAAGAAATTGGGGATAAGCCACGTGCTGTGATTTGTCGTTTAGATCGGGGATTGGATCTCGCGGCAGGACTGAAGGACGATACTGGTGGTGGTGATGTTGCCAAAGTTTCGGAGATTTTGGAGACGGCCATTAAGAGCACAGTGGATGTATCAGGGAGGGATGTGGAGTTGCTTCAGAGGGTGGTGGCAAAGGAGGGGGAGGCGAGGATAGCCTTGTCGGGTGTGCTCTGGAATTCGAAGGAGAAGGCCAAGGCTGAATCGATGTATGGGACAGCTTGCTGTAAGTGTATTCCTTTGCTGTCTATACAATTGAAATGTTTTTGTTGTTGCATTGTTTAAGCATTGATCTTACCTTACAAGATGGTATTTCACTGGTGTTGATACTACTTTTTCTGTATCTACAAAGCGCGCTTGGATGAGCTCAATGCTGATTATCAATCACGAGAAGAAGACCGTATCAAAAAAGGAAGAATGCCACCTCTCAGGGTCCAAACGTTTGGGTTCAGCATTGACGACATGGTCGGCGCAGAGGAGGCAAGTTGCAGTCGCTTCAAGAACGACAAATTTATTGAGGAGAAATTGGTTTGGCCGGCGTCGCTTCAAATGAAGGTTAACAAATTTCTTACGCTTGGACGTTAGAGGATGAAGTTTGATTTCGTTGCCTCTGTTTCTCGTACTTGTGTGAATTTTTGCGAAGTCAAATGCAAGTGCAAAAATGAAACAACATTATCTGCAATAAGCAATATTTCTTAAAATACTAAATTTGACACATCAAGTGAATACCTCAATTGATTATAATATATATATTAAGATTGTATATTACTTCTTTGTTTTTCACTTGAGATCTCTCTTTCTAATTAGAATATCTTCTCCGTAGATGGTCAGCCCAAACCCCAAAGCTGGATCTCTCGTACACATATCGTATCTTGGCAAATAAACACACAGTTGATCATCATCGAATGAATAAAAACATTATTTTGTTCCAAGAAGCTTTTTCAAGTACTTACAACTTACTACTTGCCACCTTAGACTTACTACCTTCTCTTTCTTTGTGGGCTTCTGTCTAGGGGAATGGCATCTAAAACTCATGAGGTAAATTAATTGTTACTCCTACAATAATTAGACATGAATATAAATATCAAATCCTTTGAAATATTATAATGTTGTTACAGGTTGTTAATCATTGTGGCAATAATTAGTTATGTTGTACACAAAAATCCACAGAATTACGAGTCAGACACAGTAATGAGTTCAGCTCTCCCTTGTCACAGTTCAGCTGTTCAAATATGATTTGAGTCTGTAGCTATTGGTAACTCGTAGTAATGACAATCTAGTATGCCATTCCCATAGATACCCACTCCACGCTACTCCAGTGATACACAGTCAGTTTCGTTTAGCTTTGAACATAAAAAAATATAACCAGCTCAACTGACTTAAATTGCGATATGAAAGGTTTGCATTGATCTTGAGACCTTTGATACCACCATTAGCCCAATGTACCACCAAGCACCCAAAGCCCAGGCACACACTTCCGAATGTTCTCCTCCAATCTAATAAAGAATTCCTTTTCCCCCAAGAGCAACCAAAACCACTACCGCAGCGGAAATGTACAAAATGGTATTTGGTGATGCCTGATTGGAATCCAATCCAGTGGCAGCCTCCCTCCTAAGCCTCTCTTTCATCGAGCTTGACAAGTTTTCCCTCGGAGGCTCCAACATGGGTTCATCATCATAAACTGTCCCGTCGGAATTCTTCTTGGACGCGGCGGCCAATTCCTCAACTGATACACCCGCAGCAGCAGCAGCTTCTTCACGAAGCTTCTGGGCTTGTGCACGGAGCTTGGCGGCCTCGGCTTCGGCGTCGGATGTCATTTGGCACCGAGAGTTGGCGTTGCGTTGGTAGCATGTGGAGGGTGGGGGGGCAGCGAAGCCTACGCGCTTCATGGGGACGTAGGATGTAGCGGTCCTTTCAGCGGGGGCGAAGGCAGTAGCGGAAGCCACGAGGGCAATAAAGAGGATGATGGTGGCGCGGCTTGAAGTCATGGTTATTGCTAGCTCAGTGTAGTTTTGTGGGTCTGATTGAATTGATGTTGTTTGATTTTTTGTGCGAGGGAGGTGATGAGTGTGTTGTGCAACGTGTTTGACCGGGTACCTCCGGGTACCAGTGTAAAACTACTTTGCATCACTATGGGGCCGCGTGTGTTTGGAGCAC
>JALLAR010001024.1:0-11314 GCA_036939335.1 Conticribra guillardii
GGGGTTAGGCTGGTTCTATGTTTTAAGACCTTTATATTTAATAAACCAATCTGGGCTGGAAAGAGTTTTTTTTTATGTAATAGGGTCTTGTTACACGAGGCGGTTATTGTTATGTATTATGGGTAGAGCATAGTAGAAGGCTGCGCGCTGCGCCTCCCATGGGTCTGTCCTTCATGCGAGAAATAGTGCACACCCGGCCGTGGGCGTCTCAATCCCATTTCAATAGTTCTCGCATGAAGGCATGCGAGAAATAGAGTGTCCCATTTGTCTGTTTGCCGCTAGATACATTATTTTATGTGTAGTATGTAGTTGTTGTTGCCATCTCCTCAAAATATTATTACTACTAGTACATTCGGCTCGGGGCTTGATAGTTTCTTAACCGCTGATGGCGATTTGAGATCAGCTTTCTGTGTTCTGTGTTCTGCACATCATCATCATCGCTCTAGGTACTACCGACAGAGCCAGCCAGTGACATTTTCACAGATATTGTGCTTGTATTACTGCAAATTGCGATGGGGTATAGTGAAGAAGAGGCGTCGCACATAGTATTCATGTTCCTCTAAAAATCCAACGTTCTGTAACGGGGGTGAGATTGTGTTACTCTTTCGCCTCCTTTCGTTTTTTTGTGCACTGCTTTTGCGTGCATAAAAATAATGCTAACAGAAATATGTCTTTCAATATCTATCACTGTGTACGATATGTATTTTTTTTAGATAAATATTACATCTCTCCACAGGTTGGCGCAGATTCCGCAGCATGGCGAAGGCGCAAAGACATGTAGATCCTCAAATTGGGGAGTCAAATGATAATGCAAACGAAGATGACCGTAAACCTTCTGCAAGAACTGAGTCGCAGGACTCGAGCTCGCATGTTCGCGTGGGAACAGTGGGGTACACATTTCGCAAGTTCTTCCAAGGTTATGGGTGGTTTGATGGGGAAGTGGTGGCAACCATAGGTGGAGCTGGTGAGAATACGAGTGCAACTACATTCGTTTGATTTATGCATTGCCAGATACTAATTCGTTTCTTCTGTGTGCTACTCAAATTTTTGTATAAGCAGAACAAGGGAGATGTAAGAAACGATTATTTCTTGCCGCTTTTCTTAATTTTTTTCTTCAGATGAGATCATGATATGTTCCTGATCATTTAATTTTCTTGCTTTCACGCCGTACATTTTTAGACGTGCGAGTTCATTATTCTGATGGTGACTGTGAAGATTTAAGCATCGACGAACTCCGAAAGCTCCCTCGATTGAACGTGCCCAAAAAGAAAGAAAAGAACGAAGTCAAATCAAAGACTTTGGAACAGGTGCCATCTCGTAGGAGTATTAGGGAACTGAAGCCAAGTAAAAAGCTGCTTTTGGCAAATGATGCAAAGAAAGACCTACTACGTGACAGTAAGATGAGGTCTTTGTCTACGAAAAAAGCACCCAACATTGACCCTCCGACTAAAGAGTCGGGGCAGAGACTACTGCCTGCTAAGTCATATATTGAGGATACAAACAAGGCCAATGCATCGCAATTAACCCCCGAAGATGAATGCGCAAACAAGGCAGCAGAAAAGGAGGTTATCCATCCAATATCTATTGAAAACGATGAAACTATTCCTGTTCGCAAGAGCAGTAGAGACGTGAAACCAACTCGAAAGCTAGAAGAATATTACATCCATGAGCTCAACACCATTTCTATCAAGAATAAAAGCCGCGAAACATCACCACCTGCAGCGAAGAAAAGAAAATTACTATCTTCATTAGACCATGTTCCTATCGATAAAGCTGCAGAATCAACGATGCAGTTCAAGGATGGACCCGAAATTACTGAAACAATGGATAACATGGAAGAAGAAGAGGAAGATGATGAAGAAAGAGGCTGGTTTGTAAAGGTAGCGACTCTATTAAGTGCAGATACGTCGACAGCACGCGCAAAACGAGATCGTTTTCGGCCTATTCAACATGCTTCTTTGGAAGATCCTTCTGATGCATTGAAACAACAGCAGTCTTGCTCTAATGAAATTGCATCTGACGTCGCTTCTGCTTGCTCCACAATATCATTTTCGAGTGATATTGATGGTACAAGAGTT
Organism: Conticribra guillardii; assembly: GCA_036939335.1. Lineage (NCBI taxonomy): Eukaryota > Bacillariophyta > Thalassiosirophyceae > Thalassiosirales > Thalassiosiraceae > Conticribra > Conticribra guillardii. The sequence goes on from JALLAR010001024.1 coordinate 2,079, forward strand.
GCTTCTCAATCAAATAACGAAGGTAGAGCAAGGTTGAAGCAACCTCCCGAAGCAGTGCTTGTCTCGCAATCGCCAGATATATCTGCTTCTGTGGCATTTCGTTCGCTGTCTGATTACAAACATGGTACACGACATGGGCTGAAAGTTTTTCACAAAGATGACAAACATAGGATAGTAAGAGAGGTTAGTTCTTGCATATTGTTCTCGCAGAAACTACCATTGTCATTTACTTCTGCAGTCGTTTGTAACAGTTTTACCTCTCTATTACTCACTTTTGTAGGTCATTTTAGAGCGTAACAATGGCTGGGTCGAGGTGAACAATGATGGCTCATTGACAACCTTCCGTATTAGTCAACTAAGAGTTGTGCCGTCTGATCGATTTAATGTGGGAGATCAAATCCCAAGAAATTATGCCGCCAAGGCACCCGCCACAGTCAAAGCTACCGCTGCAACTAGTCCCGATAAGAAATTGGCAGGGAAGCTTCCAAGTCCGGAAGACTTTTCAGCAAGTACCAAAAAAGTATCCTCTCCCAACAAGCGCCCGGCTGAACCCATAGCAGATATGGACTCCCTCTTTTACTGGCATTGTGAGGCGTGTTTCGCCGTCAACAAATTTTCTGACCATATGTGTCATTCTTGCGATTCAACGAAGACACCCAAATCAAGTAGATCAACTCTTCTTCAAATTGCAGAATGCGCTGCTCAGAAAGCAAATACAGTAGAAGACGCCATGGCTATGATTCCTAGTTCTGATTGCCAATCAATTCCTGAGCTGGTGATTTCTGTTCTGATGGATCCTGCAAGTTCGGAGTTCTGTGTACAACCTTCAAAGAATCTTGATACTTATTTCTATTGGAGTTGTGGTTTTTGCACAATGCAAAATTCATACAAAAAATGGAAATGCTCCGCCTGTCTCAAAGAAAAGGGCCTGTTACTGAAAAGATCGTCACTTCTTGAGATTGCCGAATGCGCTGCACTTCATAGCAAAACAACCAAGGAAGCATACTCTGTAGTCCCAGCAAAGGAGAGGCGTTCGATTCCTGAAGTTGTCATGGAAGCCCTTGTAACGTGCAGTGCAATAATATCCGATGGCAAGAAGGCAGATAGAAGATGCAGAAAGCAAAAGATTTCTGGTAGGTTTGATGATTCTTTATTGTTTTTTCTCATGCATCATATTACATTAGTGTTGCGGATTGCGTTTCGATTCTTTGGGTAGTCTCACATTTTCCACAAAAAACCTTTTACGCTACCCAAAAAATCTAGGATATGACTATTGTTCGGCGCACTGTGATCCTCTCTTTCTAACTGCACCTCATACGGATGTCCCTGCAAGCGACATTTCCACAGCTCAGGCTGGTGAAAGTCCCACTTCTGCTCGCACTTTCCCTAGAGGCATTGGTGAGCTGTCACAATATATTATATGTTATGTTATGTTATTTATCACTCTTGTCTCACTGACAACACTTTTCATATTTATTGCTCCAACTCGATTATAACATTTCCCGCATACAACATCCAACAACAATACATAAATAACACAACAAACAATTAAAAAATACAAACAAATCTCACAGCCGCAATAATCAAAAATATGGCATCTTTTCTAAAATCCAACCTCAGCACAATTTTCGTCAACAAGTCTCAGTGGAGTATCAACTGCATTGAGGATTCTGTCATATGTGACGAAACCAAACCTTTCCCATTAGGATTAAAGGTCAGGAAACTGTTTAGAGGTATGTATGCTGCGTGTGTTTTAATTTGCTTATTGTTGGAAGACACAGCACTCTCAAACTCATTTAAATTGCGACCCTGGTATCAGGCTATGGCTTTCATGATGGGCGGATTGTTAAAATTTGTAGGAAATTCTTCGTTGATTCCCGAAAACAAGTACAGCGCCCTGTTCTTGTATATCGTGTGCGTTATAATGACGGTGACCAAGAAGACTTACTGCGGAATGAAATCTCCAGTTTGTGCCAAGGTAAGATGATATTCTCTTATCTAGATTTTATCATGCATTGAAAAGCAATATTAACACCTATTACTGGCGGCCTCGGTTAAAGTTTATGACAGGAATGTTTCGCCTGAAGCACCACCATCGACTCAGATTCCAGCGGGAACTTTGTTTGAAATGCTGACTGGAAACATAGTCAGAGTTCTTGAACACAAAACACCTGTTGAGCTTTTTAACCGGAACGAAGGTGGCACGGTTGTAGTTCAATATGACAATAATACTTCAGAACGGGTTGAGTTAGATTTATTGAATCTTCAAATGTCCGTCTTGAGAAAAGTTGGAAATGACCCGAGTCACGACACACATACAGCTTCTAAGGAAGTACCACTATTGGAATGGCCGGAGCAAGAACGATTGGTATCAAGCGGTCCTCAAAGTGATGACAATTCGATCAGGGATGAACAATATGTCATCTGCCGTGGTTTATTTCTTCGCCGAAAGAGTAGCACTTGCCTGGAGGCATGTGGTGCCCATCTTCAAAGCTTAAGCAATGTTGACGACCCTGATGACGCTAGACCAGGTTGTACCAACACGAGGATGTGGGATCCTGGGAATGGGTTCCAACACCTCTCTTGGGATCCTTTTTTAACTGTTATGTGCGAGATTTGCAATATTGACAAAGATGACCACCAAGTTGTTATTTGTGATAAGTGTCATTCCGGCTTTCATACGTGAGTTGCGCCGATGAAGCAAAAACAAGAAATCTATATTCCTGGTTGATAATCCTCACCATATTCTTCTTTTTGCCATTGCCTCGTGTTCTGTGTTACCCAAGGTACTGCGTGAGACCAGTTATGGTGGTGATACCAAAGGATGACTGGTTATGTTCTAATTGCACAACTGGCCAGCCAAATGCTATTTCATTTGAAGAGTATTCCGCTAAAGTGAATTCTCAGGATGTTGCGGACTTTATAAAATTACCTATTACCGCACCGAGTGAAATTGCATCATCTCATGTTTCCTTTCGTTATCAAAAGAATGATTGGCGTATTCCTACTCCACTCCTGTCAAAAGAAGAATATGTAAGTCCGAGCGGAATCATTCTCTGCATGTATAATTACGCCGCTACATATTTTTGTTCTGAGAAAACCCAGTGTCACAGCTAACTGTTTTTTTTCGTGTCTAACTCGCAGGATAACTCGCTACTTAGTTTTGTTGCGGCAATGAAGTATTGTGGTATGTCGACTTACAGTGAGAAATTGATGTACCCGGCGTCTGGTGATGCAAAGCCGGAAATGAATGATAGCTCATTAGATGTTGACGTTATGCAGCCTGTAAGCAGACGGAACTTAGAAATTTTTCGTGCGTTTAAGGAAAATCTGAAGTTAGGGCTTTTCCCTCCAGTAAAGGTGAGTATTTAATGATTGCTTTTACTTGTTGATGTTATTGTATGCCTTGATTTTCAGTGGCGATGATTAAAAACAACGAATCTCATTATCTGAAAAAGAATGAAAGATAGTTCCAAATCCAAATTTCCGTATGAGTCACTGAAACTTGAGATGATAGAGTTTTGTCTTAAAACCTATTCTATTATTGCAATCACTCACCACATTCACCGCTTTCATTCATCCCTTGATTCATCTTTAGGTGGTGGTGCGTCACATTGTTTTCATGAAGCTGATTATTCCCTTGCTTCGTATGCGTGTCCTTGTTTACACGCAATTTGAGTTCATTTATTGTTTAAGAAAATTGAGTACTTTTTTGTGTTCCCGTTGTTTTTTTGACGTGGCATGCTTAATTATTTCTTTAAATTGTTTCTTGTGTTACTTTTTACTCATAACACGAAAAGAATGATGAGCATTTTGGATTTTCGGTTGAAGCTTTGACTGTCATTCAACGGCACACCCTCATAGGCGAATATGTTGGGGAGGTTGTCACACTGGAGCAAAGTGATGAGATAAGAAGCGACAGTCTCATGGTCCTTTTGCAGACTGGAGATAAGAAGACAAGCTTGATTATTGATCCAACTCGAGCGGGCAATATTGCAAGGTTTTTATCGGGTATCAATAACCGAAGCTTGTTAAGTCGGAGAAAGGCAAATGTTAGGACATTACGATTTTCCATCGATGGGCGTGTTCGCGTGGCCCTTTTTACATCGAAACGCATCGAGCCTGGCGAAAAGCTGCAGTATGACTACAATGCTGGCGTAAAGGGCAAAAGCATCGAGGAATTGGCTGAGTCTGGGTTTTATGACACAAGCAACTTTTTCTGATGCAATTATTTATTGTTTCGTGAGCACAAAACATTTGCATAATGGTAATGATGTGAGCTTCATATTATAATGTCATTTTCGACTGCAAAAGAATTTGCCATTACAAAAGAACATACTACCATCTTATTGAATTAATGTTGAGAGATCAATATAAAAACATTTCCAAATGGCATTTTGCAATAGCCACATCTCTGTAAGTTATATTATCAATGCTGTGACAAGAGGCATACGAATCTTAAATAATGATCACCTTCACAAGGAGATCTCCATAATCATTGTTCTCGTATGGCCAGCCATGCCCTTTCATGGTAACCACTTGTCCATCATGTTTAATTTCTCCTGGTTTCAATTTAAGCTTGATTGGTTCAGAATCACAGCATAGTGGCTCAATGTAAAGCGTGCATCCCCTCCGCAGCCGTTTCGCTCGAACTTTAACATTCACGTGCAAGTTGTTTCCCACACGAGTGTAGGTGTCATTTTCCCCTTCTTGTACAATAAAGGTTATATCTGCCGGTGTTCCCTGATCCCCAGATAATTTGTATTTTATTTTAGTACCCTGTTTCCACCCTTTTTTGATTTGTAATGCATATGTTGGCTTGGTTGGAGGTGGAGGAATGTTTGTGTGAACTATGATTGCAAGTAAACATAAGGACAAAACCCAGTTGATCCGCTGGCTTCGAAGCCAAGTAAGCATGATCGTCATTACCCCCTGAAGCAAAATTGGGGCAAGTACTCCACCTTGATATGCTGCTTTGTATTGATAAAACATGGATGTCTTCAAATGCAGCTCAAAATTATTATCTCCGGCATACAGCACATCCAAGGGGATTGTAACTTTTTGAATGTAGTGTGGTTTTTTGAGAGATTGGACATCACCGCTATGCTGTCCCTGTTGCGAAAATCTTCGGTCTGACCCGAAAAACGGATCATATTTTCTTTGCGAATTAAAAACACCAGAACCATCTGAAAATTGAAATTTCATTCCACTTCCTCCAAATGTAAAATGCACTGATGATGGTCTAGAAGTAAACATTGTCGACGAAGATTCTCCAAATCTATTTGCTGCGCGCATATTATTGTTGTTCTCGTAAATGGAACTTAAATACTTGGTCCTCTCGTAATGTTGACGGTCTTTTTCCGTTCCAATCAAAGTGTACGCATGCTGAATTTCTTTGAATGCAAAATCGTCATCGACCCCCCCTTTCTCTGAGTCACTTCCGCTGCACTTTTTATCGGGGTGGTGCTGCAAACAGAGCTTTCTATATTGTTGTTGAATTTCCTTTTGCGTGGCATCTTTGGCAGAGACGTGCAGTATTTCATATGGATTGGAGCGAAATGACTTGTTGGGCGGGGTGGAGGACGAAGACGACGACGACAGCGCCAGCGATGACAAGAAAAGAAGTAAACACACCAGAAAAGAGGAAGCTGATCGCATGACTTTGATGTGCACTGTGACAAATTGCGCGGAGGCAGGGATAATCTACCAGAGCGCACAGCTATCTTACACGAATCAACCGTTGAGAATTATATTCGGGTCCACAGAAGTTAAATACGATTCATGAAGGCACCAATAATGGTGTGTTGGTTGCTTGGACGGTGCTTTTGTTAAGAATCATTATTATTTAATCAAATGATCAACTGGGGGACTCAAAAAGCTCACGTCCGGGCGGTCCGGCACATCAAATCCCGAAATCAGCTTCAGTAGATATCTTTTCTGGCGACATACGTACGTGTTACTACGAGGAAGATCTTTGGACGGATCGCATTCAGTCGCATACAAACGCAGCGTTGGTGGAGGAAAACTCAAGCTTTCGAGAGCCGATGGACGATAAACATCATGAATTAATAGAATACAATTAATGATGGCCTGCCCCTGAAAAGCATATTTTCTTTTCGGAGTTACCTTGCGAGAGGACTGCCACGCAAGCTGATTGATTGTTAATTCGTCTGCGGGTATCGGCTACATCATCATACCAACAACCCCTTATGCGATTCCCCACCTCCGCCCTCCTGGCCCTCAGCGCCGCAGTCGCCATCTCCACCAGCGATGTTTTATTATTTGCGGGCGCATTCGTGACGCCAACTTTATTTTCTAGCAAGAGGAATAGCAGTGCCAACCAGACAGCAGGCAATCGCGATGCCTCCAGGTTGAAAGCTGCCAATAAAGATGCAAGTCCATCGAAACAACCAGTCGAGGTGGATACACGACAGCAACTGAACTGGCTGGAAGACGATGCAGTTAGAAGGGAAAAGCAGGAGAAGCAGAGACAGAGGACCAAAAACAATGTTGGCAGTTTGGGGGTAAGTTTTGTTTATGTTGTGTTGATTGTTGGTTTGTGCTGGCAAATACTTGTTTTGTTACTTTTCGGGAAGATTTCAGATTTGTTTCTGCGTCGGTCGTTGGAACATGCAAACAATTTTATTATGCGAAATATTTCGTCCAAGAGATGTTTCCTTAACATACACGATGATGATGGAGCAATTGGTAGAGTCCCAACATTTCACACATCCAGCGAACAAGTCGAAGTTTCATTTGGAATGTATCACTGATATTAGTTGAGCAACATTGCGATATGCCTATTTGTGAATAATAAGCAATGAAAATTCACACCACGTGTTTTCATTTGTTTAATTTTTGAGATTTGTGATATTATTTGATGCTTACCATTATGCTTTATCACATTCATTTTCCCTCAACTTCGGATCTATCTACAAGTAGGCATTCACCTCAGGAGCCATTGGCCTCGCAGGGGCAATTTTCTTCGGAGGTGGGTAATGCGACACAATTGAATATTGAACAACTGCTACAACAACTTCATTTGAAAGAAATCATGCTCAAAGTTGACATTCTTTTCTACTTTTTATCATTCTAATTTTGTATCATTATTAATGAACAGGTGACACGAGTGTTTCGGCCATTGTCCCTCCATCTGGCTTTTCACCATCCGCAGCATCTTCCATAATTCTTGCGGCTTCTTCCGCTGATACAGAAGAAATGATGGAGAGTAGTGCTTCTACTGAACAGGAATCTATTGTTGGTAACTTTCTCAGGAAAATGGTAGAAGGAGAGGAGGAAAAGGATAACGATAGACAAACTAGGGATACTTTCAACAAAGAGGCAAATGCCAAAGAGAGTAATAGTGAGGATGACGAGAAAAACAAAAATGAGGAGGAGGAAGCCAAAGCGGAGGAGGTTAAAACGAGGAAGGAGGAGGAGGAAGCAAAAGCGGCAGATGCGAAGAAAGCGGAAAAAGCTAAGAAGAAGAGAGAAGAGGAGGAAGCAAAAGTGACAGAGGCTAAAAAGATGAGAGAGGAGGAATCAAAGCAAGCCGAAGAGGCTAAGAAGATGAGAGAAGAGGAGGAAGCAAAAGCGACAGAGGCGAAACAGATGAGAGATGAGGAAGCAAAGAAAGCGGAGGATGCTAAGAAGAGGAGAGAAGAGGAGGAAGCAAAAGCGGCAGAGGCGAAAAAGATGAGAGAGGAGGAAGCAAAGCAAGCCGAAGAGGCTAAGAAGATGAGAGAAGAGGAGGAAGCAAAAGCGGCAGATGCGAAAAAGATGAGAGATGAGGAAGCAAAGAAAGCGGCTGAGGCTAAGAAGATCAGAGAAGAGGAAGAAGCAAAAGCAGCAAATGCGAAAAAGATGAGAGAGGAGGAAGCTCAGAAAGCTGAGGAAGCTAAGAAGAGGGAGGAGGAGGAAGCCAAGGCGGTAGAGGCTAAAAAGATGAGAGAGGAGGAAGCTATGAAAGCAGAAGAGGCTAAGAAGATGAGAGAGGAGCAGGAAGCCAAGGCGGCTGAGGCGAAGAAAGCTGAAGAGGCTAAAAAGAGGAAGGAGGAGGAGGAAGCCAAAGCGGCCGAGGCGAAGAAAGCTGAAGAGGCTAAAAAGAGGAAGGAGGAGGAGGAAGCCAAAGCGGCCGAGGCGAAGAAANAGGAGGAAGCCAAAGCGGCAGAGAGGAAGAAGGCAGAGGAAGCAAAAAAAGCGGATGAGGCAAAAAAGATGAGAGAAGAGGAGGAGGCAAAAGCATCAGAGGCTAAGAAGGCCAATGAAGCAAAGGAAGCGGAACAGGCAAAAATGAAAGAAGTTGAGAAAGCCAAAGCAGCCGAAGCAAAGAGAGCTGAAGAGGCTAGGATGAAAGAAGAGATGAAAGAAGCGGAAACAATGAGTATGCAAGATGCTTCAATAGAAGCTGAGACTTCAGAAGTTGCTGAGTATGATGAAGATGATGATTATGATGAAGATGAAGCTGAGGAGGCTGGCGAGGACAATGGAGTGATAGAAATTCCTAATGAAATCCTTTTGGCTGGAACTGGGGCAGTCATTGTCTCGGCAGCAATTGCAACAGTGACATCTGGAGCAGGCGAAAATGAAGAGGAAGAGACAACAAGTAATTCCATTGGCGGGGGGCTTGGAGGTGGTGGATCCTTTGGCATGAGTAAGAGCCCAGGTGGCCTTGGTGATGTTGGAGGTAATGGTGGTATCTCCATGCCTGGCATGAAGTCTCCAACATCTGCATTTGGTGGTCAAGGATTGAATGGACCAGCAAATAAGTCAAGCGATGGCGGACTTGTAGGAGGTGGATCTTTTTCCATGCCAGGAAAATCAATTAATAAAGGTCCAGGTGGCCTTGGTGGGGGCGGTACTGGTGGTGGTGGATTCACAATGCCTGGCATGAAGTCTCCAGCATCAAAAGGTGTTGGCCAAGGATTAAAAGGACAAGCTAGCAATCCAATGGGTAGCGGAGCGTTTTCAATGCCCGGGAAATCTATGAGTAAAAGTCCAGGTGGACTTGGTGGTGGTGGTGCTGGTGGTTTCTCCATGCCTGGCATGAAGTCCCCATCATCAAAAGGTGCTGGCCTAGGATCAAAAGGACTAGCTAGCAATCCTATGGGTGGTGGAGCGTTTTCAATGCCAGGGAAATCAATGAGTAAAGGGCCAGGTGGACTTGGTGGTGCTGGTGCTAGTGGTTTCTCCATGCCTGGTATGACGTCTCCTTCACCTAAAAGCGGTGGTCCAGG
>JALLAR010001025.1:0-11307 GCA_036939335.1 Conticribra guillardii
AACAAAAACACTGTCAACAATGGTGATCACTGTTGACATCGTCGGTATCGCCATCGGTGACCAAGGCCGCTCCTGCAAAGCGCATCATGTCTGTGGAACACAGGTAGATGAGGGGACTTTAGCCCGCCCGCGCTTGAAGACCATTTATGTCAAGGGATTGGAGGAGGATGTGTTCACGGTGCATATCGTGAGGTTCGCGACGGACAAGACGGAGAAGAGGGATGGGTGTCGTGTTGGCTTTGCTCCAAGACACCTTTTCCCTCACTTCCAACAATATGATGGTGCTCTCTTTCGAGTCACTGAAGTGTACTCCAGATGAGATGAGAGCTCCATCAAAAGAAAGAAGGTTCATCACAACCATGGCTTCGCCACTGCAGTTTTGGTTGAGAAGCCGGGAAATACAAAAAAGCGCAAAGTTGACAAGGTTGAAAAAGATGATAAGGAAAACAAGAAATCCAATACCAAACCTAACAACAATACTACTGATTGATTGATTATAAACATAACAATATAAATAATAATATAAATAAAAAAATTACCAAACCAAATTATCTCTGTAGATACATCATTAAATGCAGAGATGGTCCACATCACAACCAAATCGCGAGGGGGGGGATTGTCTTCCCATCCAACAAACCCTCAACAAGCATACAATCCTCCCATTGCTCCTTCATTTTTGTCTTGATTGGCTTGTTGGCACCGGCATCAAGGGGCTGGCACTTACTGGTGCAACCTCCCGGGATGTGCTCGACCTCCACGCCCAAATTTTTTATGGCATGAACCACCGATGCCATCATGTCAAGGAAAAGAATAGGGACAATGCCATCAGGTGCAGTCTTAATACGGTGCCAGAATCTGCTCCACCCACTGGAGCATTGCACCTTCGTCCATCCACGCATTCTTCTGTCATGTGTAGACACAGAGGGGAGGATAGGTTGGAAACTCTTTGATGGTGATTCGCCCGTTTGGCCTCTCCCTTGAAGATGAGCATGGGGCAGAGTTGGGAACGGTCTGCACAGATGGTAGGTGCGAAGGTGGCCCTTTTTGTATCATTCGTTGATGTACACATGGGGACAGATTTCTTGCCTTTCTTTTCGATCATTTTTTTTGAATGATTCGTAAAAAAACAGGTGTCGTCTGATACATGTTCATAATGAACCTTGGATCACGATTACATTCACTCACCTTCAACCTCGTGACATGCTTCAGTCAATCCTTTGCCTCCTCCTCTGCTATTTCTTCAGGATGGCTTTGTGCAACATTTGTGCCCATGCAATATCTCAAGCTGTTGGCCCGCATCCAACGTTGAATGATCTTGTGCTTGGCATTCAAGCTTCTTTCACGAAAATCACGAGACAGTTCCTCAGCCTTCCTCCTTATCATCCGACTGCTAACACCCATTCCCTGCTCACGAAGCTCAAGTACAAAGCACAACAGAGCATCAGAGTGATGCCTCAAGTGATCCTTTCTTCCTCAATGGATGTTACTGGAGGTGAGTCTACCTGTTGGAACTTTTTTACGCCATTTCCGAACCACACTTTCGTTGATTCCCTCTGCCTCTACTCTGCAGGCAAGTCTATGACTGGCATTGTTTGTTGCCATGTACTCATCCACTCTTTTTGGGATTTCTCTCTTCCTTTTTATAGTGTATGATCTCTTGCAATTTCTACGAGTTTTGTCAGGAGGAGGGTGCTCATCCTTGTCTTCATCTCTGCTCACATCATCATCATCTGCATCTTCAGGAACGGGCGGTGCGGGAATGGGTGGCAGAGCTGGAAGGAGGTCCTCGTCCACATCTCCCTCCTCGCCCTCATTATCACTGTCCTCATCCTCACGAACGAGAAGACCGGGGACACTGTTATCATCATCTGAATCATCGGCCCAATTATCCTCGGGTGGATCCTCATAGCCATACATAAACACAATGTGCATGGCCGTTGCGGGGTAAATGTTGGCCTTGCATTTGTGAGTAACCATCTTCCCATCAGGGCCAACCATTGTAAGGGTTGGTGCTGATGGTGATGGGAAGATTGGCATCGTGGGAGGGATCATCGTATTGGGGGGAGGAGATGCTCTCCCACGAGGAGATGGAGATCGGGAGGAGGTCAAGATGCGAGAGGGCTTTGTCCCTCGTGTTGATCTCTTGGGTGGCTTCATGGTAGCAAATTTATAAAATAATGACAGTTATGATGTTGCTATAAAATATGATTTTATTACTTTATTTATTGTGTGTTGTCATTGGTATAATTATTATTGTTATTATTGTCCGCACCAAAAATTTAAAGAATTGAATTGAATTGAAAATCAGGTGCGGTGGTCAATTTTGGTTTTTGTTCTTTTTCATGAAGGCGCGCCACATCTTATCAAGGCGCGCCACATTTTTCACTAACAAAAAAGTAGTACTAGATGTATGGTGCTGTTGGATAATAAGACGCACGGTAGACCTACAGCTACATGTGGAGGACATATGGTGTGATCCAACATAGGTAGAGACCTCTCTCTACAATAGAGAGAGAGAGATACCTACAACAACTGCAACTACAATACAGTACCTACTACTACAAGTCTACAGATGCTATAAATTATAATTGAAGAAAAATCAAAATAATAATGACCTGAGTATTATTTATTTATTATTAACAACTTCATGCACTTTATGAGAGAAATTGTATGCCTCTATGCTGTTGCGTAACAGTGTGGTGGTAAACATGCTGGTATATGTTCTGCCTGTGTAGGAGAATGAAAACCATAGTCGCTATGGTTTGGTAGGTTGATTGAAGATAGAGTCATCATTTGTCGTAGTAATGCAAGAAACTTGTCCTCTCTGACGGTGCACATCGTCTATTTTTTGTCGCATAAAAGAAACAACAACGGCGGCACATCACATTCAAGGAAAGAATTCGCCATTGCATTGCATTGAAAATAAAAGTATCTCTATTTTCTCCCTTTTTGAAATGAAGAGAGGGAACACAAACATTTAGGAATCGCGTTCCCTTTTTTTGCTTCTCGAAGTCGAACTCTTTTTTAAATCATCCTTTGGTGAGCTATCATCGTTGAGAACATCCGTCATACTGGCAAGAATGGTGGGCGGCCGAGATATATCAGAGAACAGTTTTTCTTCTTCCTTCCGCACCTTCAGTTCTTCATCCGTCATCTTTTTGTGTTTTGGCCCAAAGATCCTGCAATGAAAATAAATCGCAATGAATTAGTAAGTAACCAAAGCAATTATCATTCTTGGAAATCCACAGTGTAGGTTGAAGAGGTGAAAGTGACATAACTCACTCGTCTAACTCAATTTCTAATCTGTCTTCAAAGCCAGGTCCGAAGTAAAGTTGAGCCACTTCAGATGAGCTCCCGAGGTCAACATCTGACGAGCTATATAATGACTTCATATTGACTTCAACCAACGCTTGCTCGAGATTTTCTTTTTCAAGCTGATCTCCTGCTGTGAGCTCAAGAATGGGGTTTTCAGAACCGGTCAGTTTTCGTTCGACACCACTATTAGCAGTTGACTCCAGACGTAAGGAAACAGCCTGGAGAACAGCAAAGTTGAAGAAAGAAGACATGAATTGAGATGCAGAATGATAAAAAATGGTTATGGTCGGACTGATGAAAAAATCAACACACCTTCTCGACAATCTTTCCAAAAATATCATACGCTAGAAATCCCAACGCTTGCGTTGTTTCCTCATTCGGTGGAGCTAGTGCGGATCTTTGATCAAAGCCAATCCAATGCAAAAATACCACGGACGAGGGATGAAGGTTTTGCCATGATGACCGACCAGAAGGTCGTCCTCTGGTTTTGAGAGCTTTTCGATTCTCCTGCCATTCTTTTGTGTCGGCTGATGCGGGTCCTACTTTTCGGGGTAAGAATGATCCCCGGCGAACGTCAGCGAAAGTCAAATACCAATCATCGCCCATCTGATTTGTTCGGGCATCAAAATTTGCGAGTCTTTGCGTCAAGCGGCCAGTAGTATCAACCTTGTCATCAGCCGGTTCGTCTTGCTTAGTGATAACATCGTCTACTTTGTCAATTGCGGCGTCATCATTTTCGTCTTTGCATTCTTTTAACTCGCCACTATTTTGGGTGTATGCTTTGTGCATCTAAACAAAAGTGGTCAAATGCAGAGAGACGAAAAGAAACTTGTCATTGAGAATCAATCACTAAGCAAAAGTTTTATTCCACAGACAGCATTGACCAATCTTGACGTACATTCTTCCACCGTTGATATGCATACATCTCCTCTGGGAATAGCTTCTGTAATTGCGCAATGTCAAAGCCACATGGCAAATCAAACCTCAAACGATCATATCCTTCCATAGCCCGAAAGTACATCTCGCTATCCATGTCAGCATGCTTCATTACTCCATCGGACGTCTTTTTCATGTTTGCATTAAAAGATTTGCCAGAGTGCATTGCTGCTGCTGCTTTTGCCTGGTGCCATTGATCTTTCAATTTCCTTTCGATGAAATTGTTTTTATCCATTATTAGAACTCAGAAAAATGAATAAGAAATTTAATGAACGAAAAATATCTATCTAAATAAAACGAGACACTCACCGGCGCAATGCTCTAGCATCAAGAATAGCACGCTGAAGACATGATCTTGCACCTAACAATGCAGCATCGACAACAGATGGATGCGGATTAGGACCGTCACCAAACGTTATGAGCATTCGTTCGCCCATTTTTCCGAGAGGAATCTGCTCGATTAACTGGTCCCGCTTCGGATCAGAAACTTTGAGTTTTTCACTATCCTTGACTTTGCATGAAACTTTTTTCTTTTTGGTAATAGTCAGAGGTGTTGTGGTGCTGAGTGGCATACCCTTGGTGTCGTCGTCGTCATCATCGTCATCATAATTGCCCTCATCTGGAATTATTTGACCACGTTTCAACTCCATGAATTGTTTCGTTGCAGAATCGTCTTTCTGTTGGACAAGCGTCTCTTGGTCACGCCCATTCGCCCCGCCGCCTGCGGCAACAATCGAAGAGAGTGCATGCTCGATATCGTCATTTTCTACCTCGCCTCGGCTGCGTGCCAAGATCATGGAAACGATGTCATCAAATTGGCTTGCTACATCGTTGTCCGGGGCGTCGGCGTCCATTTTTTATTGTTGCTTTAGGGATCTGCGGATGCCGTGTGTCGTTCGCTAGAGTCAGTGCCTTTCGTCGCGGTCATTGTCGTTAGCCGTAATGTCGTGATATTTGTAATCTGAATTATTTGATTGGCTAAAATAAATAAAATTATGAAAGCATACGTGAGAGCATACTGATTCCCACACTAAGTACGTATTTTTTATTTAAGACAGTCTATCAAAATATTCATACGTGGCGTAGCCTTTTTAAGGAAAACTTTTACTATGCCATAACTAATTACTTTTCATTTTGAGGCGATCCAACAAAAATGGAAAAATGCATTATGGTACATATCTTGTTGACATGATGTTGTTGTAGGTATTACATCATACTGCTATCTTATATTGTTGACAAAAATTTCGATTTCTGCTATTTAATCATTCTTTTTCTAATGCTGCATTTATTCATCTGATCCATAGAGCACTCCCATAGAAACTAGCTTTTCAATGAAATGAATTACATCACCATCGAGCTCAATTTCTGATGGACTTATGCTGCCATCATTAGACTCATGCGTCCGCAGCAATAATGCTTGATCCAACCTTCTGTTATTAGCAACAGTTGAAAATATTCGCGACATATTATTTTGTCTAGCATTTTGCCGAGAGTTACTTTGCCACATTTCACCATTGACAAATAGCCTGTGAACAATTACACCATCATCTTTTGTGGAAAGACACGAAGAATAAGCAAAAGAAATTCCTTCAGCGTGATACAAGACGCCTTGACCAGCCAAAACACTTCCCACAGCTGATTTTGCATTCCCCCAAACGTCGTTGTCTTCTTTGTTCTTATCCTCTTCAATTGAATCGTCACAGTCATTTTCCCAATCCTCCAGAGGTATTGGGTAATTGTTTCGAACTCGTTTCTGTTCTGTCACATATTTTCCAATAAATTCATCCCAAAATTCATCGTCCTCTAGCATTGAAGTTAAGGACTCTAAAACAAGGTGCTTCGCCTTGTCCTTGGCCTTTGAAGTAAGTCTACCAGGGGCTAACACTTCGCCTACAGTGCCGTCCATTAGAGACTTTGCCTCTTTCGGTTTTGTTTTATCCCCATTAGTCCCCTTTATGTTTGACAGCAAGTCATCATCCGTGTACCTACGAACAGCATATTCGTCTGTAGAGGTCGATAATTTTTCCGCAAGTTTGGATATCAAGTCAGACACACTTGGAGCCCGGCAGCCCACACTGAGTGTCATGCTACCACCAGATAGAGCTGTTCCGCAATGAGCTGTTTCACGATTGGTAAAATCAAAAAATGTGCACAAAACGATTAAGTTGAAAGGAAATATGATTGGCATTAGTGAAAGCTGACCATTATTTTCCCGTGGTGACTAAATGATGGGATAGCACCTACTCCTAGAAATCAAACAAAAATACAACAACAAAACTCACCAACCCTTGGAGGGAGATATAGCAAATCACCCGGTCTCACTATCCAATCTTCCATTTCCATCGATTCACTATCATCACCAGAACCCCAATCCTGCAATACTCTTAAATCCAATCCATCAATCGTTCTGTCAATCTCCTCTTTAGCACTTATTTTTCTCTTCCCTACCTGCCATGATCGAGTTCCACTCATCTGAATTAAGAACACATCATAGTTATCTACATGTGGACCAATGCCACCACCTTTTTCAGCGAGACTAATTTGACCATCGTCCATTCGCCAATGGGGAAGGAATCGGAATGTGTCGTAGATCCAATCAGCTAATGGTGGATAATAACGGTCAATGTCATTGACAACAAGGGTTTTTCTCCTTTTGTGGCTATCGGATAAGGTAGGATCTATTAGCATATTTGACATGGAATGCCAATTGCGAATGTCTTTCTTGGAAAGCGGACCCCAATTTAAGTCGAATGATTCCAAATCACCAGGTACGTGGGAGATTACCCTTCATGGAAAAAGAAAAATAAGCAAAATTGATCAGTGTGACATTATGATGTAAGAAAGAGATTAAACTAAAATAATTCTCAAATATTTTACATACCGTGCTTCAGCTTCGTCGTCAGAAGCTATATCTACAACATCTTTCCATGACGGCCACGGAGTATCCAAAAGAAATTGGTCATCTTCTTCGGCTCCAACTTCTACATCATCTTCTTCGTCGCCAAAAATACCTAAAAGTGCATTCGGATCAAATGCTCCCCGCAGAAGAAATGGCCTGCGGCCCCAACAATTCGAAGATGCAAAGATATCTTTCATGTCATTTTTATTATTTTGCTGTGCATTGCAGTTTTTCATTTCAACAACAAATGTTCGGCTAATTCCTTCGTATTGGCAGTCATTGTCAAGGTCAGTTTCAGATGGTACAGTAGTAGCGCGCAACGCTGACAACGAGTGTAAATTGTTGCATTGTCTTCGATTTCCGCCAACAGCATTAGCAAAATGACATTTTTTTTGTTGCGTGTTGGTGTTGTAAAAAGATCGGCATCTACTGCAACGCAAGGTAGCAGCCGATCGTGTCACAAATGATGAAGTCCCATCGACATGGCGATGGTGTGTTAATGAGACGTAGGATAAGCTCAGTGCGCCCCAAGCGCTTGTGGCAGAGACAAACGAGACAAGAAGTACCGGAAGTATTGTGGTGAAATGATGCATTTAGTGAAATAACTGGAGTGTGATACGCCGCTATTCGGTTCTTGTGAAGTGAATGATGTTGGCAGGAGGCGGGTGGCTGGTGGTGGCTGGTGGTGGCTGGTGATGGCTGGGTTGATGGGTTGATGGGTGTCTTCAAAGTTTTTTTCAAACACTTAACGTAGGAATAGTATCAACGCCGTAACAAAAAGAACAAGTCAGAAAGAAAAAATGAAGGGTGTTGTAAGAGGTTGTAAGGAAGAGCTGTTCTCTCTCTCTGAAAGTAAGCTGTTCTGAGCATGCACTTTAATGATTTGAACAAGCATCCACAGGGACAAATGCCACTGATATCATCTATCTACTACTTACTAGTCAAAAACGAGCCCACATACCTATTCCATACTAACGGAGGCTCAAACTATCAAAGTATCACCTTTATTATTGTATCACGATACTTTAACTTTAAAATGGATGGTTGCATCTGCTTCCACAAAAATAAATCAAAAAATCACTTTGGAAGACATCCAACAAGTGCAACAAAAAAGGATGCCCCCACCCCCACTGTCAGTTGCAATGTTTCCTTTTCAATGTATAGTCCATATAATGATGATGTTTGAGATTCAAACAATCAAATTATATTGTTTATGCATAAGGTATATTGCAAAAACAATACCAGCAGTTGCATAAAATATGGATGGACGGTTTAAACCTCCTACACCCAAAAACTGTGGAAGCTCGACTTTCGGCCACAATAACTTTTTAAATAATAATTTCTAGTTAATTTTGTTAATGGAAATATTAAAGATAAATTAATTCTCTTTCGAATGATGATGATGTGTCAATCATTAGGGATTGAACCAATATTGATTGAGCTCCAGATCGTCAAAGTTGGTGCATCGTGATCACAAAAAAACTTTTTTTGGGTGCAAGAGGGTTGAAAACGGTATCGTAGATTAGACCCATTCAACCTCCACCAGACCCAACCCAGTCACCATAATGATAATGTAATCAATAGGAACAATGGTGGTTAAGGGTGGGGCGGGGCAGGTGTGTAGATGACCACCAATGCGTTCAATTTGGTGGGTTGGTGGGTGTGACGAGGAGAATAATTGGACGCGGCAACCCTGAAGCACAGCCGAAGCATGATGTTTTATGGAGCAGTCATCAGATGTCAAAATAGTTTTTTTAAACCCCCAAAAAAATCCAAAAAATACATAGGAACACTAGTACATTTCTATGTAAGCATCCATTTATTTTCTACAACCCATTTTGACCAAAAATACACCCAATCATGC
This sequence comes from Conticribra guillardii, assembly GCA_036939335.1. Classification (NCBI taxonomy): domain Eukaryota; phylum Bacillariophyta; class Thalassiosirophyceae; order Thalassiosirales; family Thalassiosiraceae; genus Conticribra; species Conticribra guillardii. Next base: position 9,015 of record JALLAR010001025.1, read on the forward strand.
ATATATCTTAGAATAAATTGAATTTTAACTTTATTCTTTTTGTGTGTATTCAAATTGGGGTATCAGTTTTTGGCTTGTCTAGAAGGGGAAAAAATTACGCGAAAAAATGTAAATGCTGCAAGTTTCTTCCATGTTTAACGCAACTGCTGGTATTTTACATAGGTCGTGGATTGCTTCTAATTTTCTGTATTCTGTGAAAAAATCCAAAATTTCACTTCTAAAGACAGCCAACATCATACACAATAAAATTGGATGATATCTACAGGAGACAGTTTTAACTGCTACTTTTCAACATTAAAAGTCAACATACTTACTGAGGCTCAGACTATTTACAGTATAATATTGTCTATATTTTAATAGGAGCTACTAAGAAAAATACTCAGGATGAAATGTATTATTTACCAGCAAATAATTCACTCGTTGGCAGGTTTTGTTGTTTCTTCCTTTTCAACATTAACAGTCCATATTTTTAGGCTCAAAATAGAAAAGCACATTGTTTATTTTTGCATCGAATTATTCTAAATAAGAGGGCTGCCTCTGCTTCCGTTGCATCCAGCCAAAAAAACACTTTGACTTTGGAAGACAGACGGGAGAAATGAAACATTACAAAAAAGAATAGGACAAAGACAGGCAGGGTTCTATAGTCAAAATTCTGACTCCATTACTTTTTGAGGCTTCAACTACCATGTGGTTATGTTTATATCAATGTATTGTATCAAAGAAGTAGGATTTTCATCTCTACTTCTGATGAAACAAACCAAAAATATTCCACAAAAATGAAAGCCACTTAGCAAGGGCAATTTTTTTCAGACAATATACTATTGAATGACCATCTTTGGTCATCTAGATACTTAGTCATGATTGACCTCAATGTGACTTGCTGGAAGTCAATAATGCTGGGACTACAATTAGATTGGTCTTGACACAATGGTACTTGCTCTTTGTTAATCTTCTTTTTACTTTTTAGTTGCTATTAGTTTCTTGCCACCTTGGACTTGGAGCTTTCTATTGGCTGGCCTCATTCAGGCTTGCTATTGGTTGGACATGAGACTTCTTACTCATTATCAACCTTTACGTGGATTGATGTAAGTGTAAGTTGACTATAATGAGACTTGATTTTGATTGACCTAATTTGTATTTATGATTGGTTGAGCTCATGGTTCTTGGGACTTGCTATTGGTTGACTTCATTTTGGCATATGAATTTCCTATTGATTTATTATAACATTGTGACTTGCCAATGCTGGTTGGCCTCATTCAGACTTTCGATTGATTTTGGTTGACCACTGGTCACATTTAGACCTGCTTGTGATTGGAATTCATTTGACTTCCAATGAGTTGATCACATTGTTGGTATCTGTTTGTGGCTCATATCACTGGTACTTGCTCTTGGGCTGATATAATTTTTACTTCCAAATTGTTGACAATGTTGTGACTTGCTGTTGTTTGACCTCTCTGATTTCAGATTTCAGAGTTGCAATTGATTTCCAACATTGTGGTTTGGTCATGATTGACTTTCTTGTGACTTGCTGTGACAAGTTGATCACATTGATACTAGATATGGGTTGACCTCATTCAGACTTGCTATTAGTTGGCCATGACCTTGTTGAGGCTGGCTTACTCATGATCAAGCTTTGTGTGACTTGTTGTTAGTGTAAGTTGACAGTTGACTATATTGAATCTTGTTCTTGGTTGACCTCATACCTCTTTAGTACTTATGATTGGTTGAGCACATGATTCTTGGGACTCACTATTGGTTGACTTCATATTTGGAGTTTGAACTTGCTATTAATAACATTGTGACTTGCCAATGCCAATGGTTGACCTCATTCAGACTTTCTATTGGTTTTGGATGACCACTGGTCACCGGAGACTTGACTTGCTTGTAATTGGCATTCATTTGACTTCCAATGAGTTGATCACATTGGTATCTGATTGTAGCTCACATCACTGGCACTTGCTCTTGGGCTGCCACATAGTTGACAATGTGGTTGGGACTTGCTGTTGGTTGACCTCTTTCAGATTTCAGATATCAGAGTTGCAATTGGTTTCCCACATTGGTTGTGATTTGGTCATGATTGACCTTCTTGTGGCTTGCTGTGAGTTGACTATGTTAATACTAGCTCTCTTGATTGACCTCTTTTTTTAGTTGCTGCATATTGGTTGACTACTTTGGGACTTTATCTTGATTAACCTCGTTCAGATTTGCTATTGGTTGGCCGTGACCTTGATGCTTACTAATTATCTTAGTCGGGAATGTCCTCGCGTCCCACGTCCAAAAATCTGCTAAAAGG
>JALLAR010001026.1:0-11306 GCA_036939335.1 Conticribra guillardii
CACTGTAAAAATAACATCAACGGGGAATGCGTTTGGAAATCAATTTCCCAAAAGACCTGCCACCATTTCTGAAATCTACAATATCATCATACATGCAATGCATGCAATAAACCTTTCTCTAAATTTTCATTATTGATCGAATCTGTAGTGTTCCTCCCAAATACATCTGTGTCTGTAAATGATTTCTTCAAAAAAATAGCTGTCACCGTTCATCAACATCATCATACATGAGATGAATATGCAGAACTCAATAACCCTTCTTCGAAATCTCCATCATTGATTAACTCCATTGCCCCCACTCCACCAGTTTTATTACTTTCTTCTACTACCAACCCAACTCTGTTGTTTCATCCATCATACACAAACTTTATCACTGTCAAGCTTACAACCAAAAATCTCTCGATTAAGTGAGTGGTATAGATGGGCCACAACATTCGCACGATTGCATATACATTAAGTCATGTTAAGCCAAAGATGTAGATTGCCCTTATTTATTTGTTGTTGTTATGAGTTTGTGACCGCATTGTTGAGGAACGAGAGGTGAGTTAGCAATTATAATGAATTACTTTTCATGTTTTGACAAGCAATGTCAATGAATTCAGTCCTGATCCCAATGCGCACCCACTGATAGATGTAACTGATATCACCAGCACTCTTGGTGTGGTAGGTTTTGATGACTTGGGGCACGAGAGATAAGGCAATTGATGCACCACCTATTGTTCCAAGGACTTCTACCCATTCAGTCATGATGATCTTTGTCTTGTTGTTTTGTTGGACATTGAATGCTTTCTTGGTTTTATTATTTATAATGTTTAGGTTTAGGCAATCTGAATTCATTCGACTGCTGGGTCTCGGAATGAGACAACCCAAAAATATGCTGCCACTCCTATGATTCTTTTCTTTATTGCCTGCTGTCCTTCTCTTACTAGGTAATAACTTGCTTTGTTCTTGCAGTGATTGTCATTATTATTTCTAGCCAACCTGTTTCCCCATTGGGGGCTCTTCCTAAAAATTGAATAGGTTTTACACAATAACAATAGTTAATTCATTCTAACCTTTATTGGTCATGAATCATGAATCATGCGTCAGCTTTGTTTTGACAAGCCCAAAAAGATGATGCCTCTTCTATGTGTGTTTCCTTTGTGCATTGCCTGCTGTCCTTCTCTTTCTAGGTAGTATAGCTTGTTTTGTTGCAGTGATCATCATTATTATTTCTAGTCGACGTTGTTGTGGGAGAGAAGAGGAAGATACAGAAGAGATTTTGATATTGGAATAGCAATGTTGATATTAGCGGACTGTTTATTTTCTGATTCATATATTATTATAATCCACATAATATGACTTTGGGCATAATTTTTTGATTTGATTCACACAGAAATATTTTCCAAAAAAAGGATTGCCACCATTCATCTCATCAATGGAATTGAGGCAGCTTAGTGCACGAGCTGGATGCATAGAACTATTAATTACGTCTGTGTTACAGCTCTAAGTTTATTTGCCTTAACCTTAATTCTGGATGCAGTCATCACATAGTGAAATTCGTCTTGATTAAAAAAAGTTTATTTATCAGTATTTGATAGATATACTTATACTTGCAGATTGTGTAGAGAATTAAAATGCAATACCTACTTAATTTTTTATTCTAGCTTTTGTTCGTAATTTTTTCAAGATGTAAAGAGTTTGTAAAAATGGAATCAATGCATTGAAACATGGCTATGACTGCTGCACTCGTTTTTGCAGATAAGGTTTTCGGTTCATTTGTTTCATTCTTGCATTAGTTGACTCATCTTTTCGGTCTTGCCTTTTCTTGGCACCCTCTCTTTCAATGATAGCCTTGAGCTCCCTGTGAAATGCCGTTCCTGCAACAATATCGCCAATAATGTTACCAAACTTCTTAGACGTCAACAATAGGAGGATCTGGCCAGCAGTTCGGCCATTTCTTTGTGTATTTTCTCCGGGTTTGGTGCCATTCACTGCACGTCCACTGTTGCCCACGCCTCCTTTTCCACCGGAACCACGTTCGTAAGAGTGTTGCCATTTGATTCCACACGTCCCCATGTCTGCTACACGAGGAGTTTTCACGCGTAAATTACCTCCCATAACTTTTGAATTCCCATTTGTTTTTTGACTGAGTTCAGATTCTATATATTCGCACAATTTGAGTGTGTGTTCTACAAGTTTGCCCTCAAGCTCATCGTTAGTTCCCTTGGGTATGGCCATGGCTGGATTGTTTTTGGATTCAACATTAAATATTGCTTCCGACGATTGATAAAATTCCGACCACTGCCGAGCAATGGATTTCGACGCTTCCATCATCCAACTCTTACAATCATCTAAATTCCATGCAGCAGCAGCCTTGGACTCAAACGGTAGTCCTGATCCTCCTCCAATTGACGCAGATGTTGCATTCAAAGCCCCTCCACCGACTCCTCCATGTGTCACCGCTGTCATATCCAGCAGTAACCCCCCTTTCCCCGCTAGAGATGCACTATGAAGATCATTCCTTCGACTAGCCCTCGCATTCACAACCTTTTGCACATCATTCTCATCATCCCCATCTCCCGCCTCCCCTCCTCCATCAACCTCCCCCGCCTTTCTCTTCAAAATCTGCCGCCCAGCACGGCTCAATTGATCAAACGCCTCGCACAAACACGCCGCAATAACCCCCTTAAACTGCTGCACCAACTCGCGATCGTCACGAAAGCCAGCAAACAATTCTTTCGCCCTCTGAACCACCGCCTCATGCAATCCCAACGCATCTCCCGCATGAACCATTTGATAAAATGCATCCTTCTTCTGTCGATCCTTGTACCCAATACGAGTTTTCTTTTCCTCTTTTCCAAATTGGGATATATTCATTTCCGTGTAGGCATGCGCATTCCTCAGTATATTTTCTATATTTCCCTTGGCCCCACTTCCAAATCCACCGACTCCCGCCCCCGTCTGAAAGGACATGCCGCCCAATGTCGTGGATAAGTTGTGAGAATTTGAAAATAGAGGGTTGGGTGCATCGCCGTGATGGTTGCGATCTTCTTCTCCTTCGAATTTCCGGTATTGGGATCCTTCGTGCATGATGGATTCGGAGACGACGGTGCCGCATTCGGTGCATATGAGATCACCATTTTTTCGATCGAGGATGAAGGAAGCTTGGTCGTTGTTGCCGCAGGTGTTGCATCGTTTGTACTTTGTGATTGCGTGAATAAAATGATTGAGAATGGTGAAAATAATAAGAAAAATGGAGATATTGTTTGAGTATTGTCGTCTTGAACATTACCATCATCATCATCATCATCATCATAACTAACTAACAAAATTATATATATACATATATATATAGTAAATAATCTCACCTGCTCCACCTCGTGCTTTGCCACCCTCGCCGAAACAGGATTCTCCTTCGAATCTTCCTCCAACGCCGCCGCCGCTGCACTGGAATGCGTCCCCAAACCCAACACGACGGTATCGTAGACCCGTCTTCGAATGGCACGTAATTCGGTGTTGGTAATTTCTGGACAGAGGAGATCGGCGATACGACGGGGGGTTGTGGCCATGACGTCCATTTCGGTGCTGTGATGTTGTTGTTGTTGATTTTGTCATTGTTGTTCATGTTGTTGTGTAATTGATTGATTTTTAAAATGTATAAAGTATTGTAGTTGAGCCACGTGCATGAGCATGAATGCGTGCGTGCGTACCGTATCCTTCTCTCTTCCTCGCGACATAATCAAAAACAAGGCAAACAATGCAGCCAAACAACATATTCCAATACGCACACGCAAGACGCAAATAAACGATGCAACTAACTCACCGCGCCGCCACCGAACGATGCAATCCTCTCGCCAATTGAATCACCTCCTTCAATGTCAAATTCCCCGCACTCCCCAAAATGTCGTTCATGCCCCCCAAATTCGCCGCCGATGATACCGCCTCCACACCCCCACCACCGGTAGTAGCGGTACCACCATTTTTATTACCGCAATCATTATTTTCCAATTCGCCCAACGGAATGCAATTCATGGTGTCCACCACCCCTCCCGGAACTCCGCTCACGGCATTGACCAATCCTCCCAAAGTCATTCGCGAGAGAATCGCTCCCGGGAGTAATTCGGAGGTTTGGGTGGATGTTTTGGCGAAGGATGGATCGAGTATTTGATACACGTCTCCTTTCGTGGTATTGGTATTATTAGCGTTGATAGTATTGTTGGTGTTGGTATTGGTATTGTCGGTCTTTTGTTTCTTTTTGGTCGGCACGGACGCAGCAGCAGCATCATTATCGTAATCATCCGCGGCACTACTCGATGCGCAAGCGAGGGAAGTGGATAGATTGGCGAGCAAGGTGTTGCCAATGGCGAGTTTCCGTTGATATTCTTGCATTGCCATTGCGGTTGTGGTATTGGCAGCGGCGATTGGAGTGGCATCGCAACTGGCAGCGGCAGCGGCGGCGACGGGTCGTTTGGGAAACATCATTCCGCCCGTATTGGGCACCCCGGGCGCGAGATTGCGGATCCATGTTTCGATTCCTTTCGTGTCGAGATCCCATAATGCTTTGCTGCTGTGAATCATGCCATTGCCATTGCCATTACTGCCATTGCTACCACTATTCATGTTATTGATGTTATTGCTGGACAAGACATTGGCAGAGGCACTGCTCAAGCTGGTGGCTGTGGCGGGGATGGGGGACGAAGTGACGGCGCTCATGATTGGGTTGTTCTTGATGGATGTTGTTCTTGATGTGGCCAGGATGGAGACGGTCGAGTATCGTATCTGGGTAGATAGTCGAGTGGATGGAGTGCGAGTGCAAGAGGAGCGAGCAGCTGGCAGAGCAGGTTCTAGAGCTAGCTAGCTAGCTAGCTGCGAATAACGAAAGAGGGAGTACTATCTTCTAGATAGATGGAATGATTAGGCAGGAGGTTGGTCGATGATCGATCGGGCGGCGGGGCCGGGGTGTCATGGTCAAGTACATAAGTGCGTGTATTGTAGTTGTAGTTTGTAGCGATAGTACTACGTACTACCACCTATCTACAATAATATGATGTGTCGTGCAAACAAGCCGTTCGAAGATTTCATAAGATATAGGGGGTCATACCCGCAAATATCCCTTTTTCACGTGGGCATGCCCCCTTAGAACTGATGTTTGTGGGGCGGGATGCGATATTTGCGATGGATGATGGATGACACGCACCATGAATCATGACGGCCAACCTCGGCCAACCACACACATTTGATTGTAATACAATATTATTTGTCTGCCCATGCATGCATGCCGTGGCATGACGCCGTTGTTTCACAAAAGCCAGCCACCAGCCAGATAAATATATACAATAACGACGATCCATTTCCACCGGGTGCATCTCAACGCCCTCCGTCTACTAGTACTATCTCTAGAGCCAGCGGATTTTATGTAGCTAGGTAGATCGTAAAATTACAAAATGGAATCTCCACCATCGCATCATGCATCGCATCATGCATCGCATCATGCATCACCATCCCCCACCACCTCGCCCCCTCTCCTCCTCCCCAAACTCCAAACAGCCCTCGGCTGTCTCTACGATCCCACATCCCAACAGCACGACCGCCATCGCCACGAAGCACATGAATTCCTCCTCTCTTACAAATCCTGCAACGTGAGACGATTGTGCGCTTCGAGATTGCAATCCTGTCATGATCGAGAAATGGAATTAGCCGCCAATATTAATTCAAATACGAATCATGATGGGAGTACTGCAACTGCTACAGCTACAGCTACAACTACTACTACTAATGGGAATGCCACGATGCCTCCGCCAATCAGTGAAGAATTTGCAGGATCCATTTATTTATCCTCCTTTGCCTTGCTACTCCTTCCATCACCGCCATCAAATAATACAAATCATCAACCACACGAGCGAATATTCGCCGCCCAAACCCTAAACCATCGATGCCGCTCCATCAAACTCATCGAATCCTTCGACATTGAAGCCGAAGACGGAGTCGAATGCGGTGTCTCCCGCTTGGTATCCGCATGGGAAGAGATTCGCACGCAAAGGAAACAAATTAGCAGTCACCATCATCATCATCATCGTCATGACAATGATGTCATCGTGGGAGGCGTCAACGATGCCAATGCCATTGTGGCTTTGGCCGAGAAGGGGCAGGTTGTTCTGAATGCGTGGCTGGAGAGGTATGTTCCCATGTTGGTGAATGCTACAAGTAGTACAAGTACCACTGCAAATACTACTGCTAATGCATCGTCGTCATTATCAACATTATCAACATCATCATCATCATCCATGTGCGATGGAGCACAATTGTTGGCCATGGTATTGGAACGTCAATCCCACATTTTGCATGGATACGTTGTGGATCCTCATGATTGTACTACTCGACACAACAATAACAACAATCACAACAATAATCATCATCATGCATCATCATCATCATTGCAACAACAACCAATGGACGAAGAACGGGGAGAAGAACGCATCAAGGGATCATTGACCATGTGGACCTTGGCGGTGGCAATGTATGTTTCTGCATTTAGTGAATATGAAGAGGAGCATTCTTTTTGGGAACAACATCATCATCATCATCAACATCAACATCAACATCAACATCAACAACATCATCATCAACATCAACAACATCAGCAACAACAAACTCGTATACCATGGGCCAATGCCGTCCTTTCCGAATTGGGTTCGGCTCTTTCCATCACTGCCCTTCGTATACGATATCGTCCTACGTCCAGTGCATATGCCACTCCTTCTCCGTCGCCATCATCTCCTCCCTTGATTGATGTGAGTAGATATAGGTAGTAGTGCAATACATTATTATTTTTTATTGTCATGTTGTCTCGTTTGTTTTACTGTTCTTACAAAAAAAGAATCATTTATTTCCCCGTTCAGATGTTAGTGCATGCCCTAGAGGTTGTGAAGGAAAGTGCAGAAAGTTATTTTTCACAAAAGATGCAGCACCTGCAACAACAGCAACAGCAACAGCATCAGCAACAGCATCAGCAACAGCATCAGCAACAGCATGGTAGAATACAAACAATCATTCAACAGGCACATCAACACGCCCTCAAACGAGCCATCGGAGCATGCCTAACGGCACTTCCAGAAACGGTCCTACTCCCTCCCGGACAAGAGGATGGACAGCATCGCATACCATCAGTAGATAGGGCATCTCTACGAGCGGCATCGCTAGAATTACGATCGGTAGGAACCGGGATTGACAGGGCATGGAAGGTCCTCATGGATTCCGAAACAAAGGACAATGGCAACATTGCAGTAGAGGGTGCATCATCGCTATCATCGGTTTCGCGACTTTTGGAATGTTGTGAATCATGGGCTAGATTCGTCGCGGTGCCTATCCACGTGGTGGATGCGACTGTGGGGAAAATGGCTGTGAATTATTTGCATCCAATCACCACCACTACTACCACCACTACCACCACTGGTGTCAGTACTCATTCGGAGGGTGTGCAATACCAAAAAGCACAAACTGCAGCATTTCAATACCTCGTCTCCATTTTTGAGGGGGCATCGCCATCATTGACTTCGGGAGATATTCTTGCGGCATTGGTGGGAGTGGGAGGAGGGAGAGGTGCCGGAGGAGGAGGCGGCGGCGGCAGCAAAAAGAATGCAAGTGGGAAAAAGAAAATGGGAAACAAGAGCAAAAAGCGACACGAGGTGCGTTTGGGCAGGGCTATTTCCTCGCAGGATAAAGATCCGCAGACTGGTTTGGATGACAATGTCAATGGCGATGGTAACAGTGTCAGTGGAACTGTTCAAGCGGCGGAGGAAGAGTTGCTTGCGAGAAAAAACTCTGCATGTTTTGCGGCGGCTGCAGTATTTGGTGTTGCCGTCATGAATAATTCGCTTCCCGTCATGGAAGAAGATTGGGGATTAAGGCTGGCGGCGTCATCTTCAGCCACCTCCACTCATGGTATTTGTTCCACAGTCGCAGCATGTGCGTCTTCTGTCCTTTCCCATCTTTTAACATTGGAGCGAGAAGGGGCCCACACAGTAGGATCTAATGTTGCTGATCAAAAGTGGCGAGTGGAGCTATTCTCAGCCATTATGATGACGATTCAACGCATGTGCGAGTCTCCTGATCGAAATGTGAGGGCGCTTGCATATGAGCCGCTAATGATTTTGCACAAGTCTTTGAATTCAGTTCCAGTGGTTACACTTGGCATGGAGCAGATTGCTGTTGATGCTATTTGCAAGGTATGGTAAAAAAGAATTTTTACACTTTGTGTTATTGTGGCTGAATTGTTTTACTGACAAAGTTATCATACATATCTCTCCCTCCTCTCTTCATAATAGTGTACACTTGCACTTGCCATTTCATGTGGTTACCCTGCTGGTTACTTTGATAATCTTTCTGAGGACAACGACGAAGAGCTCGAGATTGAAAGAAATGATGTGCGCGATGTGGCTAGATCTGTCTCCAGCTTAGAAACTGGAAATTTTGGCAACTCACCTTCAATGATGATATTGGACCGCGTCATTACTGCGTGTAGTGCCGCGATTCAAGAAACAGATGGTCTGCCGCCAGAAACAGTTGTTCACACGCTATCAGCCCTTGCCAAACCATTAAACAAGCTAGGAAATGGGTACAAACAACAACCGTCAGCGATTGAATGTTCTTTAATCACCAAGTCGCTTCAGGCTTTGGGAACTGTTTGTGAGCGATTAAACTCAGTGTTTGATTCTTTGCCAATATCACAAACTTTGCCTGTCAGCCGGCTTGCTTTTATGGGCACAGCTTCGTTGGCTCCTTTGTTTACATCATTAGCTGAGATCTCAGTAAGACAGTCTACAATGAATGATGCAGAGAAAAATCTGATGGCTACTTTTGAAAGAGCACTGCGTTTATCCCTGCAATGTTCAATGTTGTATGTGGCCAAGATACCTGAGCTGACAGCAGAGTCGTCACTGGATTCAACGCGATATGATATCAAGGGCACAATGAGGGGACCTGGTGGCGAAGATCATGGTGAGTTCTGAATGTCTCAACAGAATCTTTCTTAACTTTGATTTGTTTCTCTCTCATATTTTTCTGTTTTGATGCGCAGTTGGTTGTATTGCATTAATGCGATTATCTTACGAAAGTGACATCTTAACACATACCATTTTGAAAATCTATGGGCCTACAATTTTGGATGATCTTTCAAGTCTCTATCAAGGATTGAAAGTATCTGAACAGGAACGACCCCCTGATTGTGTTCACGGGAAAGGAGTGACACCCATGAGTCGGCGATTGATTCTCAACACAATTTCACGTTTTGCGCTCTTTGAAATGAAAGGATCAACAGATCGATCACATAAAAGTCGCGCCATTTTGCAGCAGCTATTGCATGCACCGTTAAATGATATTGCGTCACAAAGAGATGCTCCAACATCAGCTGATAAATTCTTTCGTATGTGCGAGGCTGCGATTGATTTGTCTTTCTTTTCACCAGAGCTTGTTGTGGATCTGTTTAACAATCCTTCTGAAGATCTTGGATCGATGTTTGGTTGTGTCATTTCAGGCTATTCTGGACTCTCTTTTACGAGTGAAGTCGACTCCCTTTGTACACAGGTAAAATCTTCTTGATTGGTTCTTCTTTATCAGCACTTTCACCATTTCTCACTAAACGCTAATTTGTCTTTGCTGGCAGTGGGGAAGGTTAAGGGGGGGGGGCAGTCTCGGTTATTCGTACTTGCATCAAACATACCATGGCGGACTATGCTGCGGAAGCAATCTTGGCATTGATTAATGCCGAATGCGAAGCAGCCATAAATCAATGCAACCAAGGTCATCAATCGGGAAGCAATTTCTTTAATGATAATGTGATTGGGGAAGAAATGCTTAATGCTGGCGCATACATTATGTTGGTAGGGGAATGTTTTGATAGACTTTCTTCTCAGCACAATCATCCATTGGAAAACAAAACCAACGAGTGTAGGAGATGCCTTGTTGTGTTGAAGAATTCTGCGGCCATCTTGATGTCATTATTGTTGAACCCAACACCAGAAGCAAGCTCTCATTTGGATCCACGACCAACAATAGCAGAAGCTTGGTTCTTGACAATGGCAAAATTAGTCTCTATTTGTCAAAAAGACGAGAAAATTGCTGCCTCTCTATTGGCTGATGGGGTAGAACCCCTTATTGGTGACTGTCTTTCCACCGCAATATCATTATTATTTTTGAAAGATCTTGGAAGCCGAAAAGCCCCACCGCCAACCATTCAGATTGGAATGTCACTGGATGGACCACATACTCTCGCATTGATGGACTTTGCATCAGAAGCGATGCTTCTTGGGCCAAATGTTCTTTCTGCTGCAGCCAAAAGTATTACAAATCACCTAACATTACACCCAACTCACGAGAACATTCCTTACGAGGCCCTTGGAGCAGCAATTATTTCTGCTGGGTTGCTTCGAGCTGCATCTGGTTCTCTTGCCCCGTGGGCTGTTGAGGGGACACGACCTCTCTTATTTCGATCAATGCATACTGCACTTGGTAACAATTGCGATGCACTAATTCAAGTATTGGTTATTTCCACTGAACTACAAGCATCGACGTCTGTTGGGGGGATAAGTGCAGGCCAAAAGCTTGCAGGTNTTGGTTATTTCCACTGAACTACAAGCATCGACGTCTGTTGGGGGGATAAGTGCAGGCCAAAAGCTTGCAGGTCGATACTTTGAGAAAATGAATGCTAACACAATGGATTCGTTTCTAACTAAAACAAGAGAGGCTTGCGCAAAAGGTATTTTTGTGTTAGATATCTTTCTTTGTAACATCAGAAGACTTCGAGCCAATTCACAAACTTTTGTTATACTTTTATTGCCTTTGTTACACAGGTGATTGGAAACGCCTTAAAACTATTTTGAAGTCTGCCTGTGGCGGAAAAAAGAAAGATGCTGGATTCAATCTTAAGCCACACAACACAACATGGGAATGTGAACGTATTTGAAGACACTTATCTGATCTTCATGCCCACTAAATTTTATCAGTAGTTTGCATGGGAATAATAATATTTGCACCATTGCATTGATACTAAATATGTTGCCTCTTAGCAAACATATTCGTTGAAAAAGTTGTATGAATCAGTATTCACGAGTGTTAAAATTCCCTAAAATTTACTGCCAAGACTATATTTTATCTTATTGCAATCGGAGGGGCCAAACACCCAGCGGAATCCCAATTCTTTCTCAACATTTGGCAAAACTTGATACCATTCTCAAATTGCCGATCACGCTCTACCATCATAGTAGAGTATGTCGGACGAGGTGTGCCAAACAGCTCTGGGTTGAGCCTTTCAGGAAACGTGGGGTATT